>JARJDR010003055.1:0-19196 GCA_030264135.1 Myllaena sp. GC000078
TAATAAAAATAGAAAAAAAGTAAAGTGCCACCCCTAGTTACGTAAATCAGCAGCGACCCCTTTCAATCGTTCCCATGAACTATGATCAAATAAAATAAATGGAGTTGACCCCCCCTGGTTTTAATTGACAACTAACGATCTTGCCCCATTCACAGGGGGCATTCGCATCATCTGTCACGTTTTTTTAATCTGTGAATAATGGTACTCTATTCTATTAAATTGTGATTTTTGTTAGTGGAAAATATAGAGAATTAACTGTACTTCACGACAATGCCAAGTTGGGGCAAATATTTTAAGCACAATAAAAAATATATGATGTTAAAATTGAATTTAGCAAAAGCCGCTTCGATCTTACCCCACTACACCTTATCCCATTTCTTACGTCTATAATGCCATCTTGAAGCTGACATACTGTTGCAAGCAGGTGAAATCAATATAACAACATTACAATGTTATGTAGGTATCTATTTGTTAAATATGTTTTTATCTTGATGCATATAACCATAGATAATAAAACCAAATATCAATAAAGACGTTTCTAATTAATTGTATTGACGTCACTGCAGGTAAACACAAAGAATAAACAACGCCACGTAATTTATAATATAAATCTGCAGTTACAAATGATCCAAACTGTTAAGAAATTCAGAATTAATAGTTTTAGTTGCGCAACATTGCAAATTATTTTTCAGAAGAAATCATTAGTTAGCATATACCTAAGAATAATACCGTTATCAGGAATAATTATATAGAAAAACATCCATCACGTAATCTATTTACTCCTTATATATATAAACAACTTATGGAATTTTCTGTGTGCCACATTGAGTTTTTTTCGTGCAAAGATAATAATAGACTTATCTTATTCACAGAACTGATAAATATTTATTGCACACAAACGAGTAAAACATTTTTCTTAGACGCAACAATGCGTCGTATTACCTACGTGAAGCAACCGAAACAATTATTGATTCGCTGAAGCAGAAAAGAAATCAATAATAGGTATGCTTTGTACTAGAAATGACACGTATCGTATAAGCATCATTAGAACAGCCTAACTAACCCACATGCAAATTGAAACGAAGCAGTACAAGTAATTTAATATTCATTAAATAACACATAACTTAAATAAATATGCTAATCGTTGCGCGCGGCATGTTCATCATATTGTGCAAACGTGAATTTCTAAATCGTTTAACGATCACTTCAACACATGTGTAATTGTCGTAGTATTCGCTTGCGTAATCGCAAATTTGAGTATCGTACAAATCGAGAGAGCCTGCGAACGTTAAAAATCAATGATTCGCATACGGCGCACACAGTGAGGTCAATGTCACCGCCACGCTTCTTCTCTTCCGCGGTGTACTCGTTTGATGTTTGATATACCTACATACTCGTCAGATAGTAAAAAAATAATTTAAATGATAAAAAATGATTTGAAATTGGAATTGATGGAGTTTGGACGTTTGGTGTGCTGCATACATATTTCAAATCACTTCTGTATTGTTATAGAATTCGTAAAAATGTCACGTTCAGGTATTTTTCCCCATAAATTATCACATTTGACACAATGGATTTCGCATGATTCAAATGTTAACAACCATATCGGCAGACACAACAACTGGCAACAACTGAAAGCCTTGTACTTTGGTATTATGCGGTTATTGTGCGGAAACGGCAAACATGGACCATAAAATGCACCTGATGAATCAATACGCGCGTGCAACGGCTATTTTTACTCATTGTTGGTGTTCACTCATACATACATATCTCGCATTGTTAACGCACGTAAAATAAGTGCAAGTCAAGTCAAGTAAAGTAAAGTTTGTCATCAGTCATAATAAATCAATTCCACTGACAAGTGTGGAAATTAAACCCTTAAAACCTCTTGTAACGCACTCTTCCGGACGCAATATATTTAAAAACCAAAGGTTATACCATTAATTAAAGGTAGTAATCGCGAGCAAGGCAGTATAAAGTACTTACAATAAGAATAAGGAAGATATGAAGTTGCTGGACGCACGAGGATTCGGCCGGCGTTTCTCATGCTTCTCCGTATCCATTTCCGATGCAGTCCGTTGCGTTTGCACTAATTTAATATAAACTAGTACGAGTAATATGCGTATTATTTATTTAAACACCACAATTGCCTTCGAACAATGACAGTTGTAAGGTTGTAAGTTTTCGATATTATCAAAATATGAAAGGTATTATTATCACACGCGTTTCCACTTACTAACTTGCCCTGTATCACCGCGTAAATTACAATTTTTGAAAACTATACTACACTAATTATGATGGAATTAATTAAGTAGTCACCAAATATCACACTGCACCGAGCAGCAGGCGGCACGATTTTGTCCTCGCCAAACTATTCGTGTGCGTCGATGGCGTTCGCAGCAATATTAATAACACTCTCGCTGCGAACATGGCCCACGCGCTACTGAAACGAAGTGCGGTGCGCGCGCCCGCGGCCAGCAAATTTCGCTTGAATGTTAGCTGGCTGGCAAGCTGGCTGGTTGGCTGGTTGGCGTGTGGCAGCAGCCGTTCGATATTGCACAACGGATGGATGGATGCGAGATGAGCGAATTGTGACTGTTGCATTTGGCGCGCGCGCGTCTTTTTATATTAATTAGCGACATGCCAAGCCAAGCCAGGCTAGATAATAGCACTCGGCGAGATTTTGCCAAATTGCATCATGTTGCTTAACTCGTCGCTGCTATCGATACATTTCAAGCGACATTTTGTTATTGTGTAATTTATTTTAAATTTATAGTAAATACACAGCAATTGTATGTGGTTGTGATGTTGTTTGGAATTTAAATAAGAATCTGAATAAGAAAACGCAAATACCGGTATACGAGTAAAATTGTTGTGAGCAAAGCGAGAACAGAAAACAGTTGCGAGGATGATCCCTCAGGTAAATGTTGAGAAAACGGCAATGTTCGGATGCTGGTAATCTACCTGGATGGAGAAAGATTAGGTGAATACGCATGTATGACGAAAAGCCGTTGGATACCACCAAGATCGTATTGTTTCGCAACTCTCTCGTAAACAATGACAACGAAATTATTGAATCTTAAAATAAAATATAAAAAAGAAAGTGTTGAATAAATTTCTTACAACATATGATATAAAACTATAATAATTTGTAAATATTGATGATTTTTGCAGGAAGCTGCAAGTAGGAAAGTAAGTGGGTGCATAATTTGCTTCAAAAACTACATTGCAGCGTTATCTGCTGGCAATTGCATTCACCATTTTGATGAATTACATAATTATTCCAACGACTTAAGTATTGTAAGACATGAGCTAGGTTTAATAATTTGTAGGATTTTGTAAGAAGTTCAGCTTATGCAACGCATTATCTGATTGAGTCATCTGTGAATCAACGCTATCGTTTGTATCAAAACGTATCTTTATCTCACTTGCAATTTTTTGATCTACAAAAACGGATATAAATCAACATAACTAAGTAATCGATAAGTAGCTTTCTAGTATGGATAATAAGTGTTTGCTTGTTTTTTATTGCATCATTAAAGTTTAATCGAAAAGTGCAACTACAACATTTCCAACTGAAATTCCGAGTGATCCACTGTAATCCAGAACTCATCAATATACAATGAATATGACGAGTTCTGAATTACAGTTGATACACTCTGAATTACAGATGGAAATGGTATAGAAATACATCCGTTATATAATAAATTGCTCTAATATTACGAAATATTTGTAGATATTCTTTTTCCAACATATTTCTCAGGTAGTAAACGAGCGATATTAACTTTTAGATGACCATGTTTAATGCATAATGTCATTAAATCTATATGGATGCTCATAATTGTTCCCGACAATAGTCGCCATGTCGCCAAATCTTAATACCACCTCAAACAATTCACACCACACATGTGACAAAATTTATTATTAGCTGTTCAGTATCCCAACAAATAAGCTTAAGTACAGCTGGTTTCAATTTAGTAATAGCAATATAAAATCTTCTCATCTGTATGAGTTATTATCATTATTCGCATATAAAAAGTAATTAATGTTTCAATTACTTATTACAATTGAGTAATTAATAACACTTATTATGTACCAAGTCATTATCATGTTCAAAACACTACTATAAAAATCCTGTCGGCGGCAAGTCGACGACATGCGCGTATTTTATTGTTTAAGCAAACACTAGCTAGTGCTAGACGGATTCTCACTAACAATGAGTATTGTGATGCGCGGCGCTTACACTTCACATACGGCTAAACAAATAATGTTCAATCAAACAAGCGAAACACACGAACGAAAACGATTGAATCGCTTACATCACATTGCACCATATTTCGATTCATAGCCAAAACCAATTGAAACTGCATTTTTTATTAATTGATTAAAGTGATGAATGTCTGTTGCAATCATCATAAAAAATCAAATGTTTGATAGATTGGCATCACCAACAAATGGTATTCAAACAATTCGTAACGCTCTTTAATCCACATTTTAAAATACGTAATCGTAATCCTTGTTTGGATAACACGCTTTTTTATCGGATTTACGGACAATTATCATAGATTACTATACCCGAATATTCTCAAGTGCGTCATGAAATTATTTCACAATCCCGGAAAACACAAAAATTATCAAATTTTATCTTGTTAAATAATATAAAACCTTTATTTATTGCGCAATATTTACTATAGTTATGCTACAATTGATAATTTAATGTATAATAATTACTGATTAACCAATCCTGCTTCTTTGGCCATATGATAGAAAACACCATCCTCGCCGCGGTCAATCAACCTCTGCGGCGTATCAAATTCAACCACCTTCCCGCCATCAACCACCATAATCCGATCCGAATCTATAACCGTATGCAGTCGGTGGGCGATGGTCAGAATGGTGCAATGCGTAAACAGCCGCTTGATGGTCTTCTGAATGAGCTCGTCCGTGTTCGGATCGATGTTGGCCGTCGCCTCGTCCAACACCAGTATCTTATTATCCCGCAGCACGGCGCGCGCCAAACACATCAACTGCCGCTGCCCCACGCTAAAATTGCGCCCACCCTCGAGCACCTCGCTGCTTAGCCCCTCCTTCAGGCACTCCATATCGTACTTCAGCTCCACTTCGCCAAGCACATTCCAGAGCTGCGTGTCGGTGAACTGCTCCTCCGGATCCAGATTACTGCGCACCGTGCCGGCGAACAACACCGGCTCCTGGGGGATGATCGAGATCTTTGAGCGCACAATGGGCAGCTCGATATCCTTAATGTCTACATCGTCGATGATTATGGACCCTTGAATACGATACAAGCGGAAAAGCGCGGCGATGATGGAAGACTTGCCGGCGCCAGTGCGTCCCACAATACCAACACGCTCGCATGATTTGATCTCGAGGCTGACATTGTTCAGAACGAATGGAGCCTCATCGCGATACCTCAGGGACACGTTGCGGTATTCGATGTGACCCTTGAGCGGCCAGTTGTCCGGATCGACGCCGCTGAGACGCTCCTGCTCGGCGCTGCCGTACTCGGCCACACGCTCCACGCTAGTCATTTGGTTTTCCAGGTCGGCTGATTGCCGAATACCCCATTGTAATAAGCCCATAAGGCCGAAGGCTTGCATGATGATTACTCCAACCTTGCCGGCAAGACCCTCACCTAAGGGGATGACAGTGAGAGATTGAGTTAAATCACCAGGGAATGGATGAGAATAGTTATTACCTCGACCGTAAAGGAATAAGAAGTAAAAGACCACAAAACCGATATAGATCTTGCAGAGGAAGTCCAGCCAGAAGCCAAAGGTGCGTTCGATGGAGTAGTACATAATCAGGGCGGACGTGTTCAGGTCCTGATGGCGTTCGAATTGCCGTGTGAGCAGCTCTTGATTGCCACTGGCCCGTATGGTGGTGAGACCCTCCAGGGATGAGTTGAGGTACCCGATTACAGGGGCCCTAGCTGAAAAACGAAACCAAGTTTACACCATATCCCTGTTAAACTAGTCGTGAAGTTAGTACTTGAGCCATCTAACCGCTTCAGACCCCTACTAGCCACCAAATAGTAACGTCTTCCCATGAACATCACAGCTAGCATGAACACAGTGGGCAGTAACAAAATTGGATTCAACGCCGTTATCACTGCCGTAATACCAATAATGAAGAAGAGCACACGGGATGTTTCAAAGTATCTATACGGCAGATTTTCGTCAATCGTTCCAATATCCTTCGAGAAGCGATTCAGTATATTGCCCGATAAGTTAGCATCAAAGAATGTCATCGTGGCCCCCGTAATCTTGGCGAAAACTGTATTATGCAACATTTTCGAGGCCCGCGCTGTCATCGTAAAGAACGCAAACAATTGGATCGTCACCAATATGATTGCCATGGTTATCAGGAACGTGTACGTAAAGATCGTGTTCTTGTGATCGATTTCCGCCTGCAGATAAGTCTCGCTCTCAAACGTGATGTTGGTCAGATTGTTGGTAATGTTGAAGTTCAACCCACTAAGACGTTCCTCCACTTTTAACCATTTCTGCACGTAGTAGTCAAAGTAACTGCCGAACATCTGCGAGACCGAGAAGAGGATCACAATCAGCACGAAGATCTTCCAACCGCCGGCGGCATTCAGATAATGCTTGTAGACTTCCCATTGTACTTTGCCTTGTTGCTGATGCTCCCCGTACAACGCAGGATTCACATCAGCAGTGCTCTTCATTAGCAGCGCCGCGTCTTCTTCGCTGGCACCAGCTCCATCCCCGTGTTGCACATTATTAGTGGTCTCGATATTTTTGCCCTCCAATGCATCAACATTATCCGAACTAAACTCGATTCCCTGCAGGATAAGATCATCATAATGCCCTTCGGCTTGGATAAGGCCCTTGTTCAGCACCACAATCCTATCAGTCATCTTCAGATACTTCTTATTGTGACACACAAAGATTACCAACTTATCAGCTAATAGCTTCTGGAAGCACTGATCAAACACATGCTTGCTGACGGTCGCATCCAGAGACACCATCACATCGTCCAGAAGGTAGATATCAGCCGGTTTGTACACAGCTCGCGCTAAATTGATCCTCGCCTGCTGGCCCTTGCTCAGATTCAATCCCTTATCATTAACTATCGTGTTATCTTTCGCGGGGAAGCCTTCCAGATCCTTGACCAGCGCACAGGCACGTAGCACCTCCTGGTAGCGATCGCGGTCGAACTCTTGACCGAAGAGAATGTTTTGTTTGATGGTCGCCGGATACAACCATGGTTCCTGTGATGCATAACTTCTGGTACCGTATGCACTGACGTGTCCGGAGGACAATTCCACGTCTTGCAGAAGCGCTTTGAGGAAGGTCGACTTCCCGCTGGCCACATTTCCGGTGATGGCGATCAGCGTGGCGGATTGCGCGCGGAAGGTGATCTGTTGCAGGACACACACGTCGCCCAATTGCACGCTTGCCGCAGCGGCTTCGACGCGCACTCGAGTGATGATCTCTGGTTTTTGTGGCACTTCGGGAACGTCAGCGGCGAGCAATGCCTGTTTAATGCGCTTCATTGAGCTGCGCGCTTCGGCGAAGAGCGTCACGCACATTGGCATTGCGACGGTAAGCACAAAGCGCATGTTGTTGTAGCAACCGATTACGATGAAGACCTTTTCGGCGGTGATGAGGTTGCCGCGCAGCACGTAGTACATGATGCAGACGTAGAAAGAGAGCCGCTGGCTGAGTTGGCTGAGCGTAAGCACCGCTGCGCGCAGATAGAAGATTAGTCGAAGTTTTTTCATTTCTTCACTGTGAAAGTAGTAAATATAGCAAGTTTTGCGCTTGATATTAGTCAGTAAGTACTTACATTCGCAATTTGTTGGTGAGTTGTGTGTAGTAATCAATCCAATTGTATAGTTTGAGTAGTTTAATAGAGGTGAGTATCTCCTGCATACGTTTGAGACGCTCATCTGTTTTGCTCCCTGTTCTCAGACGCAATATTTTCGAAAATCTTGCAATGAATACTATAAAGAAAACATTATTAAACTAGATTATTCGATGGTAACCACTGGTAACCAAATGGTAACCAAGTGAAAAGCATACTTTGAACCGGAACGAGTGCTAGCAACAGCGCAACACCAACAAAAGTAGCCTCCTGAATCTGCTTATACATCACAAACGACATGATCACCAGCTGCACAATACCAATCCACACATCATGGAAGAAATTCATAGCGCCATCGAAGGAAGCCGCATCCTTGCTGATGAGCGTGACCAGCTTGCCGCTGGTGACGTCCATCACGGCCGCGCCGGACATCCGCAACGCTTTCCGGTAGATGAGGGACGCGAGTGCCGCTTTGATCTTTACGCCCAATACCGACATCAAAAGGTGGTAGTGATGGTTGAAGGCGCACTGCAGAAAACCACAAAGCACCAAGAGGCCGCCGTACATGCAAGCATCGTTGCGTGTCATTGTCGAATAGGGCGCAAAGTACGAAATGAGTCGGCCGATGATCAACGGATTAATTGTCCTAAAATTGATTACAATAAGCAAACAAAGAAGAAGAAAAGGAGAAGAAGAAGAATAGTTACATGAGACATGATTTGATCATCAACGTAGCGAGGCCGTACATCAAGTAGGTTTTGCCGAAGACATTTGCAAGTGCACGTGTCATCGAGTGCCGCCCAGTGTCCAACTCATGCTGCCAGGCAAACTGCAGGCGGTTACCGATGCGTGATGTTTCGCAATCGACGAGCGGCTCGTAGACGTCTGTCTCGCGCAGATCACGCTTTCGGCTTTTGCGGAAGATGTCGGCGGTGAAGGCGAAGAAGAAGACGCGCAGCAGGCCGGCGCGTTCGCGGGGGTTGCGCGCGCGTTGCACGCTCGCGCCCTGATACATTTCGGACGCCGCGACGCCTGCGAGCAAATCTATGCGCTACGAAAGCACATCGATCACTACACTCGGTGAGTGGATGGAATGCCTGCAATTACAGCCAACGTTCAATATTATGCTCTCTGATTTCTATCGAAACGGTGTTGATTTTATGATTATCATGCTTTTGCTATTGAAGTGGTCGAGTTTTCATATACCTACCTATAAGCAACGTAATCAATTCATCGCGAGATAACCGGTGAAGCAATTGTGCCACGTTCATTTCGATATGGGTTATCGATTGATTCGATTTTTTGTGTCTATTGTCCGCACGCGACAGAATTTCGAGCAATAACTGGAAATTGTTCAGATACTAGAAATTTAATTGATTTATTATCACACTTGCGTAAAGTGTGACAAGTCGATCAATTATTTTCGAATTATTTCTCTAAAATTAGATATTGCAAATATATTGTGTATTTGAAATTTGAAAATAAGTATAGTTAATAGATGTGACGAGTGACGAGTAGTTATATAAAAATTTAATCCGTTTTTTACATTGTTATATCCTATTTAAATTTTGCACATAACTAGGGCTGCCATCCGTCCGGGTTTCCCCGGATTTGTCCTAGATTTCATGGCGTCCGGGGGACGACCGGGGCATCTTTTAAAAACTGTCCGGAGTAAATTTAGCCGGTTTCAGATAAGAAAATACAAATGCACCCTTCAGTGTCCGGGGAAAAATTATAATTTTGCCTATGTGTCCGGGTTTTTTCAAGTTTTTGTACGGGGTACGCATTAAGTCGCATGGCAACCCTACACATGACACACATTAACGTTTTTTGTTTCGCTTATCTTGATCCGTCAAGGATGGTCGCAAATAGCAATTATCTCAAACACAATAATTGAATGATTTTGCTGTATTCCGGATCTAATGTGTTTATGCAATTCAAAAGTTTCCCAATATATTTGAGGTTTAAATTCTTTAAAAAATCATGAATTTAAATTTTCAGTGAGAATTACACCATAAACACAATCAATTTATCAATATTATTGATTTGATAAAAATGTTGTTTGTTTGCAACTTAATAAATGTGTTTATATTGAGTAAAGATTATGTATTAAGGCCAATGTTTGCAAGCCAACAGTGATTTATAGAAACATCCACCTTGCTTACTTGTTTGCAATTCGGGTTTTTTTTCAAGTTGTTGAACGGATTTTAGCGTATATTATTGTTAGCTTTCGTAATTCATAAGAAAATTACCAATTTATGTTTAGTGTGGCGTTATTCACTTACACTGACTATGAACTAAGAACTGACACAATAAGTAATCACGAAGCGATGCAATTCTCGAAATGCTATCCAACTGACCACACTGACCGCTCCGGCAGCAAACACACGCGAAACGGACGCAACGCGAGATGCGATATGCGATTCACGGCACGGATAATTCAATTGACCATAATGGAGTGTTCAATTATCATTATATCACATGCATGCATGCGGCAGAGTAAACGGTGGCGCACTACTGTCCAACCACCATTACCCGCGATTAACAGAATTTGACTTCTTCAAGGATTCACTTTAATCGCGTTTAATTTGCATAATCTGCAAATACAAGTACTTTCGCTTTATTTACCTCAATTAGTGATTTATTGCACTTTAATGGGTGTTTGGATGCCGTATTCTTACGATGGCAAGTTCGGAGAGACAATGAATCGATATCGACTTAACATGCAATCTCTATTTATTATATTTATACGGATAACAATACCGACTTTGTTTGGGTGGGATTAATATTTGTTTGTGTTCGATACTAGATAAATTTTTTAATTGATTTAAATTACTTATCAATTTTATAGTTTAACAAACAATACAATTTTTTTGGAGTTTTCTTCTTTATTTTAAAAAGAAAGTAAGGATGTCCCAAAAGTAAGTTTTTATCAATTTTATTGTACTTTTTTATGATTCATAATGTTAATGAGATAGGGTTCTGAGACCTTACAATTTGTAGAAATTTGCCAAAACCATTTCGCATAAAAATGGCACAATTTCGTTGCGTTGAAGCGTTTGCAACGTTGAATCTTTACAATTAATTTTACAATTAAACTTCAAGCCCGGAACTACCCGTTCATTTAAGGAGAAGATTCAACGCTGCATTAACGAAATGCAGCCGCATTAATGCAAAAATTTATAAAAAAATTCAAACAAGACTAAAAACTTTTTTTTTTCAATCAAACTGTGTTCATTCGCATACAAAAACGTGGAGCCTGTTTGCCCTATGTGTTATTCCATAAATAACGCTATCTTATGTACTTCATGATTCAATAAAAAAATTCAAACAAGACTAAAAACTTTGTTTTCTTGCGAATTCAAATCTTGCGTTACTGTTGGGACACCCTTTATATGCAATACCTCTTATCAACATTTAACAAGCCGATATACTCGTAAAGTTAATAAAATTAGTCTTTTACACCTCCGCAACGATCATATCGGGATCGCATCCAAGTCGTCATCGTCGTCAATAGTACATACCTATAAGTACACAGTGTG
Source organism: Myllaena sp. GC000078 (assembly GCA_030264135.1). NCBI lineage: Eukaryota > Metazoa > Arthropoda > Insecta > Coleoptera > Staphylinidae > Myllaena > Myllaena sp. GC000078. Next base: position 11,391 of record JARJDR010003055.1, read on the forward strand.
CCCACTGTCGCAGTAGTCGTCTATTTTTATCACTTTGCAAAGCATGCTGGCAGCGGCATCGATGTGGCTGTCGTTGTCGTACCACTGACGCACTCCTTGCCGACTAGGTAGTAGCTCCGATGGCATCTACGACTCTACGACTTCCCCTTGTGGGTTCCGCCGCGCCGGCTGGCTAGCAGTCGCAGTCATCCGGCTGCTTCTGTTCTAGTCGGTGCGCGAACTTCGCGAGTTCATTAGCGCCCGTGCGTGCGTGCGTCCGCGACGCGATGACAACCGCTGGTGTTGAATCAGATCAGTTTTGTGCGTGCGTGTTTTCGATATTGAGAAATCTTTGGGATCTATAATTAAATCAATCTAAAAAACGGTTAATTGTGAGTGACTATGTGGAATAGCTCATCATAAAGTTAAATACATTGTAAGTGAACAATATAAGTATATGTTGGATTAAGTGTAGCATGAATCATTGAATTTGCCTACGAACATGGCCAATCAATAAAAAAGTTTTGATGTATTTCCGGTTAGGTTGCAACCAGTTTTCTTTGCATGCGCATCGCTGTGATAGTGGTTATCATATTTAGACTGCAAATGAGTGTCAACGACACGGTTTGTTGTTGACGATGAATTTAATTACGTGCGTGCCGTGTTGAAGCGGTCGGTGTCACGTCGAACTTGACCTGATTTATTAAACTATAACGTTATTTATATACATAATGTATGTTTTATACTGATTGCACGTGCGGTTTTGACCACGCAAACGTGCGTTCTATTCTTATCCCCCTATCCTCCTATACTTACTTATGTTATGATGTTGGACTCATGTTTCGTGTTCGTTTGGAATCCAACTTATCACAGATGATGGAAATCGAACAGTTCTCATACATTTTCGGCTCGTTTTCACGGCGCAAACCAAGCTCGGACTTTAAAACGTTGCCATCATCATCATCGAGTAAGCGTCGGTCGGTGGAAGCTACTAGCCCAACACACGCCCACCTTCAAATCCATCACGATCGCTCCAAATCGAATCCGTTCGCTTCGGAGCTTCGGAGCAAAAACAAAATCGTTGAGGATACAGCGGCGCTGAAGTGCACGCAATGCGCCAAGCATTTCATCGAACCTCGTGTGCTACCCTGCTTGCACACCTTCTGCACCAGCTGCCTGCACCAATTGGCCGCACCCCGCTCCCCAACCGAATGCGATTGTAAGCAAACTCTAATTAAATCACGGTTTAATCCAATCGGTGATTGCGTATATGAAACCCTACTAGTCCAAGGTTTTGCTTGCGCTTCTTGTTAGCGAGTTCCGGCTCTGGTTACGTCAGCGACAAATGCAATAACGGTGACGATGATGACGCACAAGACGAGGAGGATGACGAAGAGGACGGGGAGGATGCACATGGTCTTGAAGACATCGATCGTTCAATTAATGGCGGCGGTGGCGGGGAACGCTGGCATTTGACATGTCCACAGTGTAATGTCCGCCATGCACTTCCAGACGATGGTGTGCTGGGATTGCCGTTGAACTACCTCATTCTTCATCGCATTGTGCTGGCGACGCTGAATTCTCCCAGCACGAAGCTTCTCTGTGATGCATGTCCTGCAGAAGTTGTTGTAAGTTGCAAACAAACTATTAGTAAATAAGTACTAGTGGATAAATTGGGGTTGGTTAAGGCAAAGGCGAGATGTACTCAATGCGCGCTGAGTCTTTGTCGTGCATGCGCTGAAGCTCATGCCAACACAAAGCCCTCCGGTTGGCATCCGCATCATCAACGCCATGAGATTCTGGACCTGGAGGAAGCACGCCGACGCGGCATCAGTAAAGTGCGACGACAGGTCATGTGCCAGCGGCATCCCGAACACGAGCTGAACACATTCTGCGCAGCTTGCTCACAGGTACAACCGGAACTTCCAACATAAACTCAAGTCTCAAGTCTAAAGTCTAAACAAACACATGTGTTTTACGATCTACTTATGTACGTAGATCATATGCACACAGTGCAGCGTCGCACACAAAGACCACACGCTGGAACCAGCGGCTAAAGCAGCGAAAACCCAAACCTCCAACATCCTCGTCGCCATGACGCGCGCACGTGCACTCGCTGACAAATCGCAGCTCACCACCGCGCGTCTCGAAGCGAGCGCACAGCGCATCACAAATCAATGCAATCAGATCGAAGCCGAAATCGATCGCTTCACCGCGAGCTACGTGCGCGCCGTGGAAGCGCATCGCGAACGCCTTTTCGCGCAATTGCGGCAGGCGCGCGAGGAGAAACTGTGCGCCGTGGACCAACATCGCAGCGCGTTGCAAAGTCGCTGCCTGCAAACGGACGACGCTATTCGTTTCGCGAGCGAACTGCTGCGTGATGGCAGTGAGATTGAGGTGCTCAGCTTTGTGGCGCCCATCATGCGCCAGCTGAAAGTATGCGATGCTAAGAACAAAGCGGATGGCGAGTTGAAAATCAGCGAATCGCTGCAGTTCCTGCCTGAAGAGGTTGTTGTTAGTGAGGATGCTCCAGTTTGCTGTCCTCTCTACGGGGTTATTACTACGCAGACGATTTCTGTGCGGCAATGCGTCTTGCACACGGGGGGTGAGTAATAGAGTAAAGCTTCTCTGTCAACACATCCGGTGTGTTTAACAATAAGACAGTTATTGATGCGTAGAAGTAAGTAAAACAAGGGGGAATGATCTACGTGTTTTGAAATTTGAAGGTATGCAGAATTTGAGGGTGGGTCGGCGCGCTGAAGCTGTGTTGGAAACGCGTGACAGTGGTGGTGCAGCGCTTCAACGCGGAGGGGAGACGGTTGAAGGGGAGCTGCGACATCGCGACGGCGGCACGGCGCGCACCCTTCCCGTGCATATAGTCGACCGACGTGACGGCACCTACCTGCTGCAGTTTGTGCCCGACGTCGCCGGCAAGCTATTTTTACACGTCGCCATCAAAGGGGAGGCGCTCAAAGTAGGGTAGCACTAATCATTCTTCAATTTCTTCACACTTGCGCTTTTGTTTAGGACTCACCGTTTGCGATCCTGGTGCGCTCCCTTCGACCGCACCATGGCACATTCCACTGCTGCACGTTCTGTTCGAGCGGCGGCAGCAAGGAGGCGGCGTGCGGCTGTCACGGCCGCATGCCGGGCGGATACAAGGGCTGCGGCCATGGCCATGACGGACATCCGGGACGCCGCCATTGGTCGTGCTGCGGCAATGTGCTCGAGCATTCCGAGTGCGTGCGCACCAACTCCATCGCGCACTATCAGTTTACTCTCTAGGAACTCTAGGTATGTGCATTGCATCAAAAATTTATTGATCATACTGGTTATTGCTTTGACTAGCTTTCAAATTGCTTGCGGCGCCATGCCGAAATCCACGGCGAAATCAAAATACGTAATAAACATGGTACATGGTCATATAAAAATAATAACAATAATATGGCTTCTAACTAAGATAAGCGTTAACGCGGTTTTCTCATTGCTGCGCCGTTTTCCTCAGCTATTCATTAGTAAAGTAATATCACACGGCAGGTTTACTAAAGAGCATCAAATGTCCATCCCATCTTCATTAAATACTGCAGATTTAGCGATAAGCACACGCCACACTTCTTCACTTTCACTTCTTCACCACACACAGTTCGTTTTGCACGCAGCCGATTTGCAAATTCTGGAAGCCGCCACAGCCCTGCTTCGCCTTGGTGAGCATCTCCTTGAGCTGCTCCAGCGAACGGAGACAGACGACAACGCAGCAGTCGGCGGTCTTTTTGCCACAGCAATCCTCCGCCTTCTCTTCCGGTTTGGCGACTCGCAGTGGTTCCGTTTTGGGACTACCGCAACACGCCGCACCATCGCAGCAATTGTTGTACGGCCCGCACTTGCAATCAACGCACCGACAAATATCGGCGTCGGCGGTGAGCGCCTTCAGGAGGTTCGCATCACTGTTGGCTGCCTTGGCCGCGTGTTGTGGGGGCGGCGGCGGCTCCAAATGGATGTAGGATTGCACCGCGGTGGGGATGGCGACGGGTGACGCCGCCGCCGGCTCGTAGCAATCATCGGCGGCGTTCAGCAGCTGCATGGCGTCGATCCACGCACACGGCGCTTCCTCGTCCGTCACCAGCGACATCTCGAGCGCTTCCGGCATATACAACTGCTTGTCTAACGTCGCCTCCGTGTTGTTTGGGAAAATACCCTCCAAACCGGCGTTTTCAATGGCGGTTATGATGGAGCTCTCGGTGAGCTCCATCCCTGCGGTGTCCTTCAAAGTTTCCGCTTCATGAATGGCGGCAACGCGTTCGGTGCCCAAATTATACGGTAATTGTGTGGCTATCGGCTCGGCAGTGTTTACTGTTGCGTAGTGCTTTAGTCTGTTGGCGATCTCGAAATCTGCACCAAGATCCGTCTCCACTGAAGCTGATACGAAGTGTTGGTCGTGGTCTTTTTTGGAGAATGGCGGTGGTGGTGCGTATGACGCCGACGGTCCTACTAATCAGCAATAATTTAGATTTGTATTGAAGTTTATAATAGTCTATGTGGTTCAAACCATTATTGTTATCATTCCAATGCACTTGGACTTCTTCATTCGTTACATTCGCATCGTCGCCTTCGTTGTCGTCCTTGCTCGTTTTACTGCCCTTCAGATGCGTTTTCGTATGCGACTTGAGACTGTGCTGGGTAGCGAAAGCCCGTGAGCAATCGTTGGCTACGCATGCGTAAGGCCGCTCTCCGCTGTGCGTGCGCAGATGCGTCTTAAGATGATGGCTCGCGGTGAAGGCTTTTCCACAGCCATCTTCCGCGCATCTAAACAACCCCAAAAACTTTTTATCTCGGAGTTTACCACAGAGGACTAATGTACTTATACCTATAAGGCCGTTCTTTGGTATGCGTCCGAATGTGCTTCTTGAGATCGCTGAGCGTTGTGAAGAACTTGAGACAACCATCCGACTCGCAATTGAACGTTTGGCCGTTGTGAAGACGCTCATGCGCGCGTAGCCGATAGAGCGTATTGAACGCCTTTTCGCAGCCATCATGCGTGCACTCGAACGGCTTCACCTTGGTGTGGACTCGCACGTGCACCTTGAGGCTGTACGAGGTGAGAAACGCCTTGCCGCAGTTCGGCTCCGAGCATTTGAAGCGGAACTCGCCTAATAGAGAAAACGGTTCAGTCAACCGACGTGATAAACGCTACCTAGCATCGTATGTATGAAAAAATAGCCGCTTTACACGTGTTGTAAAAGTCAAGATGGCGGGCGGAAGAAGAAGAAGAAGAAGCGAGAGTGAAAGGGTGAAAGAGCAAAAGAGACCTTTGTGTGTTTTCATGTGCGTCCGCAGATTGCCTACAGTGCTATACGTGCGCAGGCAGCCATCGTACTCGCAATGGAAGCGATTGACAATCGTCTCCTTCGTCTCCGGATCGGTGCTGTGGATCGTGATGGTGGCGTGCGACGGTTCCTCTGGCATGTCGCCAGAATTGCCCGGATTGATGTGCATATAAATCTCGTTGGGCGAGATCGTGTGGTGGATGTAACTGCAGAGCAGAGCGTCGTGAAAAAAAAACCACAAAAAACACTCTCTAGCTATTTTTTCAAGCCGACGATCCGTCAAAGCGATAAAAAAAATCATTGCGTTTCATGTTGGTGCGAGTTTTTACGATTTAATGACCTGTTGAGAGAACTTTGCATACTCAGACTCAAGTATGTTTGGAGAAGAAAAGTGCGAAGCACACACACACTGCGCTTGCGTGCCATGCATCAATCAGTTGCGCGTGCGCATTTTCCGGACCGCCTAAATTTGGGCGCGGTGTGGCACTCACCCGCTGCCATCGTCGCCATCCGCCTGCGTAAACTTGCCCAAGTACGTCGCGTGCTCGGGCCGCTCGCTGGCGGCGCCGCGCGGTGTGTAGCTCAGCGCCACCGGCGATTGCTCGTACACCTTGGCGAAGCACATGTCGAGGCTCTCGTCGAAGCAGTCCTGCAGGTCGTGCGTGGTCACCACAATGCCCTCAAACTCACCACCACCAGCACCATCGGCGGAGGCGACAGCGTTTGTATGCTGCTGGCCGCCATCGCCATCGTCATCGACGGACTCCATAATTGTTTACCGCTCGCGCACGATTACACGCTTATCACATTCGCTCAGCCACGGCGGCGGCGGCGGCGACGACGACGACGACGTCGACGCCGTCGTCGCAGCCGCAATGAGCGATTTCGAGTGTCATGATAGCAGCGTGTTTGACTATCGTGTGCACATTGCGCTCGCGCGGTTACTTACTAATCGCGCTAAGCAAATGTCGCGTATTCGGTGGGAGAGCGTTGCGAGCGTTGGCTCGCGAGCGCGCGCGGGGTTTGCGCATGTCTGATTTGCCTCGGCTACTGTTGGCGTGGCGCGAGTTATTTATAAATATTTCTGAAAAACTGGAGTGCTTCCAATACTATGCATTTGCTTACGCACGCGCACGCGCACCCGCGCTGTCGATTAATTAAGTCACGTGTAATAATTAATGCATGGAATGTGATTAGTTTTATATTGTTGTTTCCAGCGCGAAGGACGATAATACCAGAAAACTTTCAATCTAATTATGCATAAAATTTTATTTTAATGTATGAAAATTGTTCATTAACTTTTAATACATATAATTTTAGTTACGTTAGTTTCAAACTATTTTGCAAATTCAAAAGTTATTATCGAAAACTACGTGAGTTTTTACATCTATCCCGATAGATGAAGCAAATATCAGCATTAAAATTAGTTTTAATTATATAAATTAATTAAGCAATTCTAATAAATTTATCTTGAAGTAATATTACAAAGTGCCTTTTATACAAAAAGTACACACTTATCAAATTAATACATGATTAATTTTCAATAATAATGTTTTTAGGAAATTTTAGGAAATAGATGGCGCTAACAACATGATTTTACCAAAGTTTCAAAAATAATTTAACCGAATCTATTGAGTTTATTCATTATCAGCATAGATTAAACAGAAATAACATATGGAACTCCAATAGTTAGATCCAGTAGTAATCTAGTCATATTTTCATTCTGTTTCTGCTCGCCAGTACGCGAATGGAAAAGTGGAATTTGTACGGTAGGCAAAATTTGCGAAACTTAATAGATCACAACAGGCGACGATGCATAGCATTCATTACATATAATAGTAATAATAAATGCACCTGTAGACTTATTTACCACCGGCAATTTGCAATCTAGACATCATTAGTGCGAACGTATGCGCGAATTCTTCGGCGCCGCGAATACTAGCCAATCGCTGACTAGATGTATTGTTGATGGGTATTTAGCACAAAGTGGCACAAAGCGTCTGCGCGTGCGTCTGCCGTGTGTGCGCGCGCGCGCAAGGCTTTTGCTCTCCGACTCTCCCGGCCACGGTCTGATTGAGAACCGGTAAACACTACCGCACAGCACACAGACATTCTTGTGATGATCCAATCTAAAGTTAATCACATTTTGCTTGACGTCACTATGCGCAAAAAAAAAACGATTCTATAAAATAACGCTCGCTTTGTTTCGGCGGCGATGGAACGAACGGCAACTTTCATAACGGCAAATTTGCGAAATTCGCTGACTTTATATTTATTTTAATAAGTACATTAAGCGAACAAGAAATAAAAAACATTGGGGATAATACAAATGTTTGGTGTCGGGCTAATTGATTCAGAAATAGCTGGCGTCGCGTCGGGGAGGTAATTCAATTTGATTGCATCTTGCGTGCGACGATGACATTTGCATTCGCGTGGACGGAAACGAATTAATAACCGCAACGTTTCCGCTTCCTTTCGGCGCTGCCATTTCTGTCATCATTTC
>JARJDR010003070.1:0-23276 GCA_030264135.1 Myllaena sp. GC000078
CACAGTAGAAGTAGGAGTTAAATTTTCTGTTGTTGATATGACTACCTCTTCTTCAGTGGTGCTACTGCCATTATGGGGATCAGTGGTGTTATGATACAAACCATCACCGTCATCAGCAGTATTATAATCGTCGGTTGTTGTTATTATTTCAGCTAATGTCGTTAGCTCATTGTCAGATCCAGGAGTGGTTGTTTCTGACTGTTGAGCAGTGGTACCATCAATCTCTGAAAGACCACCAGAGATAAAATGTTTCTTTAGAGCAATATGGATTATCAAGCACCTTTCGGTGGTATTGTTGACGAAGGAGTAAATTCTGAAGATAAAGATGTAGAAGTAACCGAAGCACTTTCAGTTGACTCCGTTGTGCTTAGAACTGATTGTTCTGTCGGCGTTACTTCAGGACTTTCTGTAGTTACCGCATTCCCTTCAGTCGTGCTTTTTATGTTATCTGAAACCAACCGAAATTAGTACGATTGGCCTTTATGACATGGATATGAGGTACTCTGTGTGGGCGCGGTGGATTCTGAGGTCACTGCATCGGTATTACCTTCAGTACTTTCAGTTGTTACCGTCGTTACCGCATTCACTGACCCTTCACTTGTTGTGCTAACTATGTCGTCTAAAAAACCACAAATCAGTAAAATTGTTCTTAATGACGTCAATATGAAGTACTTTCTGCTGGTGTGGTGGATTCGGTGGTAACGGAGGTAACAGCATCAGTTACTTCACCTGCTTCAGTTATTTCAGCATTTGCTATCGTCGTAGTCACTGCATCGGTATTACTTTCAGTACTTTCAGTTGTTACCGTTGTTACCGCATTTAACGACCCTTCACTTGTTGTACTAACTACGTCGTCTAAAAGAACAGCAAGAGGTAAGATTGTTCTTAATGACATGGATATAAAGTACTTTCTGCTGGTGTGGTGGATTCGGTGGTAACAGAGGTAACAGCGTCAGTTACTGCAGCTGCTTCAGTTATTTCAGCATTTGCTATTGTGGTAGCAACAACCCTGGTATTATCTTCAGTACTTTCAGTTGTTACCGCATTCACTGACCCTTCACTTGTTGTGCTGACTACGTCGTCTAAAACAACCGCAAAAGATTGTTCTTAATGACGTCAATATGAAATACTTTCTGCTGGTGTGGTGGATTCGGTGGTAACGGAGGTAACAGCATCAGTTACTTCACCTGCTTCAGTTATTTCAGCATTTGCTATCGTCGTAGTCACTATCCCGGTATTACCTTCAGTACTTTCAGTTGTTACCGCATTCACTGACCCTTCACTTGTTGTGCTAACTACGTCATCTAAAACAACCGCAAATCAGTAAGATCGATCTGAAAGTATTGGTTGTGAGATACTTTCTGCTGGTGTGGTAGATCCATCGGTTGCCAACGAGGTAACTGTACCATCAGCGCTCATTGTTGTAGCATCACTCCCAATAACTACAACAGTTCCCATCATATCTCCTTCATAATAGCATCTAAATTAATAAACCAATACCCGGTGGGAAAGTCGTCTCGGTTACTGCAGTTGTTGAACCGCTGTTCGGGGATGACTGCCCAGCATTAGCTGTAGTACTCTCTGTAGTGCTCTCTGCAGGAATTTCGGTTGTAACGGCTGCGTTTACTGCACCGGAAGTTGTCGTCGGCGTTAGGGGTTCTACGAATGGAGGAGAGGTTGTAGTGGTGGGTGGTGCAATAGGTGTAGTAGAAATAGTAGTGCGGGTGGTCAGCGGTCGGCGTGTGCGGGGTGTGGGTGGTGTCCAATGTGAGACCGGCCGCGGACGTGGACGCGGACGTGGTCGCGGACGCGGCCGTCGTCTATTATTAGTGGCTCTACCCATACCGGATGTGCTGCTCTCCACTTCTGCGCCGCCGCCGGTTGCAATGGTGGTTGGATCCGTTGGATCATTTGCAGGTGCCGCGTTGCACCAAGCCACAGTAAAAAACGCCATACATAGCGCATAGTATGCGATCTACAAAACGCCCCGTTTCTTTTAACAAAAGGTTCAAGCGCACACCCGTAATACTCGCCTTCATTTCGTAGTTATTTCGTAACTAACTAATAACTGAATGGATCTTGCGCAAGGTAAACTATCGTCTATTTATATGTCATTGCCGGCAATATTGTATTCGGCTCGCCATAAATTTGCATTGAGATTAATACCTAATCAGCGGCGCTGACAACAAATGTAATTGCAATCGCAAAGCAGCAACACACGTTTCAAAACGCATATCTTGGCCGAATAATTATATTAGAAGATTAGCGCTAGCGCGTGTGTTTGCAAAATGACTTCAAGGTGTAGTTTACATATAAGATTGCTAAGCATATATCTATTTTTGAAAATGTTAAAAATATAACACGTTTACTCGTATTCTTCGTATGTATGGAAGCGAATTCTGCAGTTTAGACTGTAGAAGTTGGTTGATTGGTTGTAGCTGCCTAGGTTGTTGCAGCCTGGCTAGTCGTTTCAGCTGCCTCTTCGGTTGTTGTTTCCGAACCGACAGGGTCTGTATTCGTTGCAGAGGGAGGTTGTCCTGTTGTCGCGTCGGTCACTTGGGCAGGGGCTTTTGTAGTGGGTTCTGGTGTGGCTTCTACTGGTGCGAGTGTTGTATCGGGTTTTGGTGTAGAAGCACCATGATGGTGAGAATCCGGCTCGTGAGGCCGGTTCCAGGGATTGCGCTTGTGATCGGGTGTCGGAGCTGCATGAACCACCGCCAAAAAGGCCACTACTACAAGAAGAAAAGCCGCCGCCTGTAAATGATAAGTATATCAATCGATTTGCCATACGTTGAGATCTGTTCTTACCTTCATTGTAATGCCAATGAAATATCAATGAAGTATTTTCAACTCACAAACTAATTTGGGAACGATCGGACTATTTATACGTAAAAAACACATAAATTTGCATTTTTTAACGAATGCAAATGCGTTTCTTTCGCAAGCGTTTGTAATGTCTATGTTTTATCAGCGTATACTGATTAGAACAATTGTCGCAATCGATGGTATGAATACAAGTAATGCTGAATTTGAAATTACTTTGTCAACTGTTAAAAATATAAAGTGGAACCATGATGAATATTGATAAGAACATGCAAAAAAGCATTTGCACTTAATTATGTACATTACAAATGTCGCAAACAAGATGCTTTTTGCAAAAATGCATAAATATATTTGTGCATTAATTTGTTGCATAAAGTTTATTGTTTTTTTAAATCCCAATAAAATTAAAATATGTACAATATCATTTAAATACTGATTGTTATTGGTAGGCTAATCTTGGGGCATCTTCGTTGCTACTTTCTGTATTTTCATCTATCGTCTCCGCGTCCGCTCTAAATAATTCTCTTAATGTTTTCCAATCAGTGACAAGCGTGATTGGCGTGTAAGATGGTCTTTCTTGTTCGTCTTTAATGTCTAATAGCTGCACGTAGATCTCTTCTGGTTTTTCTCCGTTTTGATGTGACGATTTCGTTCGTTCGATTAATACATCCACATACTTCTGATCATCGATATTATTTGCCCTATTTGCCACTGGAAGTGTCCATGTCGATACGACGCAAGATAATACGACTAACCAAATTGTGTACTAAAATTAATTCGTTATTAATTGTTCGTAGTTAATAAATAAACAAATTTACCTTCATTTTAGTGATTTCACGATCAAATATTAGAGCTTCAAGGCCAAAAATAATAAGAGGACTGACGAGTTATGGATTGAATTGCGTATTTATATACAATAGTTTTCGCGCACGAGATGATCTGATGACTCATAATGCGCAGTTTAGATTTGTTTTCTGTTAATTTATATTCATGTATAAAACATGAGCGCATATGGGAGATAAAACCATACAGTGGATTCCCATGTACGTCTTTTGGTTTTCCCATAATTTAAATTGTTACATACATATGTATTTGCTGGAAATTACAGACTACAACAATGACGTAAAACCAGTGATAATTATGTATTAATTAACATAACGATTTGTCCATGTTGTCAAAAATAAAGTTAATAAAACTGGATCAATATTTATGAATAATATTAATCAATGTTTGCAAAGCTAAAAGAGTTGAACCCAGTTGAACTTAACGACCCAACAATTCATCTTATCTCTTCTTATCATAAACAAATTTTTTGAATTGCTTGCATGAATGTAAGCCTACTTTCTAAAGCTAACCTCAAAGCGAAACCAAAACAAACTTTGCAAACTCGAAAAGTTTTTATCCAAGTCCGCCGTTTAAACCCGTGTGATAATGGCAAATCGCACGGTAAAAGATGCCAAATCCGTGCACGGAACAAACCCCCAATACCTCGTGGAGAAAATCACCCGCACACGCATCTACGACTCGAAATACTGGAAGGAAGAATGCTTCGCGCTCACCGCCGAATTGCTCGTCGACAAAGCCATGGAGTTGCGGTACATTGGCGGCGTGCACAGCGGCAATATCAAGCCCACCCCATTCCTGTGTCTCACCCTAAAAATGCTGCAAATCCAGCCGGAGAAAGACATCGTCGTTGAGTTCATCAAGAACGAAGAGTTCAAGTACGTGCGCGCGCTTGGCGCCTTCTACATGCGCCTCACTGGGCTATCGCTCGATACCTACAAATATTTGGAGCCGCTCTACAACGACAATCGCAAATTACGGCGGCAGAATAGGCAGGCCGTCTTTGAGATTGTCCACATGGACGAGTTCATTGATGAACTTCTTCGGGAAGAAAGAGTAAGCAATTAAACACCCTAATCTTTAAGTGCTTTACAATGTTTTAACCATAGGTATGTGATGTAATTCTTCCACGCATTCAAAAACGACACGTCCATGAAGAGAATAATGAGTTGGATGCAAAAGTATCCGCCCTGGAGGATGATCTCGACGAGGAGATTGAATTCGAAGAGGATAAACAGAAGGTGGAGGAGGTGAAACCGCACAAGGTGGAGAAGGTGCGTAAACGGAGTCGTTCTCGCGAACGAATTCGCGATAGGGAGCGTGAACGTGGTGAACGTGAACGTCCCGACAATCGACACAAGGAGAAGCGCGAAGGCAGGGAACACGAACGCAGCGAACGAAATAAACGCGACGATCGCAAGCGGGATGATCGTGTGGAACGGCGGGAGCGTAACGAACGTAACGAGCGGCGGTACGATGATCGCGAAAGAGACCGTGAAAGGGACCGTGGGGACCGAGATCGCCGGAGAAATCGTTAATTACCTGATTTTCCTACACTATTTTATAACTGACCCAATAATAACTACAATTCGTAAATAAAAATAACTCTCTTGCAATAATTTGTCTTCTTTTTGATACACGACGAAGTTTTATATCACAGCGACAATGATGAAAAAACGCCCACACCGCGGCGGTGCGCGTTAAAGCTATTCCCTATTTGTCATCCGAAAAAATGCGTATTATTGCTGCATTGCATTTTCTCCCTATTTGGAAGTACCTAGAATACGTGCGGGTTCATCTGGAACACCCGATCCTCGCGCTTCTTCAGCCAGTTGAGCAGCCGCGACACGCTCGCAATGGATGCGGTCGTGTCGATGAGCGGCTCAAACACAATATACAATTCAAATTCTTTGGTGTCCCACGCGAGTATTGCTTCTTCGGGCGTCTTCTCAAAGACCAACTTCATCGGGCAGCCACCATAGTGCAACAATCGTTGCGTACGTTTATACAACGCCAACAATTTGCCCGGGTTTAAGTTATACGGTGGGCCGATCGTCGGCTGATAGAATTGCTGCGTTGTCTTCGCCTTGTACACGTAATGTCTGATTTCTGGAAACCCACTCGCGAGCGTCGTTTCGTTGGACACCTTCAACGATTCATTAATCGCCTCCAGGCAGTTCCCACGGCGAAGTTTCTCGACAATCTTCTGTTTCGCCTCGCTGAGCGAGAAAAACACATCCCGTTCTGTGGTCAGCAGCAGAAGACACGCCTGGCAATCTTCGGCCAGATACGAGACATGACTGTACAAGTAGCCGTCCTCGTTGAAGTGCGGCAGACACAACGGTGTCCAGCTTTCGGCCGTCTTCAAGCTCTCCGACGCGTGCACGAGGTTGAGGATCAAATGCAGATCGTACGGATGGATCGAGTACTTCTTCATGCGCACCACGGTGATGAGACGATCGTTCGCAAGTAGAATGGCAAACACCAAATTCTTGATCTTGTGGCATGCCTGCACGATCGCCGCACCGATGCTATCGCGCACGGCCGGCTGCAGCGGCAGGCATTGCACGGCGCCGAACGTAAACTCCGGTTCGCTCTCGTAGAAGTCCAGCAGGTGGTCGATCAGTCGCTCAACGCCCGACAGTGAGCGTCGCAAATCGAAATTTCGCCGCTTTTCGTATGTCTTGTGTAAGGTGGTCATTGTAAGAATACTTATAATTTGATTGAAAACATAACTGAAACAGAATTCCTATTAGAATGCAAACGTTTATTGTTTGAGGGCAAACTCACTTTAACTGAAGCACCAATTGTGGCAGATTTTCCTGTGTGCTGGACACAGAGACTAGTATTAGGTGACTTTTGATCAGAAACACAAACTTCTTATTGCCAGCCTGCACAAACTGAATGGTATCATCTTGGTCCTGTACAAAGCTCACAATCGCCTGCATGACACCAAACAGTGTAGCCAATTTGTTCTCATTGCCATATCTACAAGAGAAATTCACACATCATTCTAAATTCTAGAGGTTTGAGGTGGATGAATGCAAAGTAGCAAAGTACCTTGAATAGATGGGTTTGCCTGCAGTGCTCAGCACAAAAATGTGTTTTTCCTTGCTGAGCCAGTCGGCGTTCCTCGTGTAGTCATCGTCCTGCGAGACGGTGGAATGTATGCTGGCGGCGTCGTCCGCGCAACCAGCGTTTCCGTTGGGCGCCGCCTCCTCCGACGAGGTCTCCTCGGCGATGTCGAGGTTGTCCACCTCCTTGATGCAGGTGTTGAGACGCTCCAAGTTGTCGGCGGAGCTGTACGCCGACAGCGTAGTGCTGCTCTTCGACATTATCTCATCCTCGCTGTTCACCGCACTCGACATCCTCACGGCATTTACTCCAGTGGGCTTAGCCCAGTGCACAATGAAGAAAAGTAAGAGGAGTGGAACGAGGAGTCGAACATTTCAAGTTAGGTTATAGGCTTTTTCGAACTTGAAAAGAATGGTGGAATGACGTCAAATTCAAATAATTGATAAGACGTGCGTACTCGAAATAGAAATATCGAATTGCGGTTGAAATTTTGTACTTAATTAACTCGATAACTATATTTTCTATATAAAACTAACCGTGTTCGTTGCTTAGTGCATCGGCAAATCACTTTCGTATATCACAAGTCGCATCCTAATTACAATAAAACAATAATTAAGAATGCAGCAAAATGAATATGTTTGCAAATACCATAGCCAAATGAATGATGAAAATTAGCCATCATGTTCTTAACAGGTATATCAGCTATCTATTCATTAAAAACATTTATTAGATTCATCTCTATATCAAAAATAACAGCAAAACGCGATGTAAAAATAAATTAAAATCAACATCAACAAGCATTGGTTTGGCCGTTTTCTTATAGGATTGTTTTTGGCGCTTTTTAAATGCAATAAACTTTACGTAGCGTGGAATGTTAGAGCCCGTGCAGAGGTGTGACGAGTATTAGTAGTCGGAGGGTTGAATAAGGAAGAGATAAAGCGCGCAGCACTTCAGACATTCAGTTGCAGTCTGAAAATAAAGCAGAGAAACAAAACACACAAGACGAACGCTTGTTAATAACAGCTCACACATGGAAGCTAGAGCTGAAGGAGAGAGAAAGGTATGGACGGATTAGTATTCGAAAGCTACCTAGATAGCTGTTGGAGATTGATAGTCTCCTCGGAGGGCGTCTCGCGGAAGAGTGTCGTAGACAAATCAATGGCAACATACAATCCGCAGAGGATCAGTGGGCCGATAAGTGCGCCTTCCAGGCCCAAACAGAAAATACCACCGGCGATCGCCAAACCAGTTAAGTACGGATGACCGCTAAAAATTACATTATATACATTCCAATTGGAATCGAATGCACAGCGTACCCTTTCATCTCCGCATAGATGGTCGCATCCACCACTGACATGGGCACGAATTGCACAGCCGCAAAGAGAATCGCATAGAAACCTTTCTCCTGGGCCAACCACAAATCGAAGACAGCAGGTATACATGCCCAATATGTACCCAGAAATGGCGCCGCGCCCAAAATCGCAGCAACGGCTACAAAACATCAACTTATATCAAATCTGTATCTCTCTATCATTTCTTAAAATACCTGATGGTAAATACACAATTTTAACGCCGAATAAATTGTGTATAAACCAAGTCCATAAACCATAAAATGTGGCCATCTTAAAAGACGCCGCAAAAACGCCATTAACGGCATCGCCAAACGCAAGCCCGAAGCGGCTACCGTTCGTCGAGTACAGCGTCATAATCTCCACCGGTTTGTAGAGCTCCCCGCTGGAGCTGAGAAGGTAGAAGAGCGTGGTGAGGAAGATCACCAGATTGAGGATGAAGTTGAGGACAGCGGTCCCGCCGCCAAGCAGCACCGAGATGATGGCGCTAAAGCTCCCCAACAGCAAACTGATATTGCCCTTCACAATCGACCACACCGAGTCCAACAGAGAAAGCAGTGTGCCGACGTTTTGATTGATAAACGACATAATGCCGGACATATTAAACATTTCTA
This sequence comes from Myllaena sp. GC000078, assembly GCA_030264135.1. Lineage (NCBI taxonomy): Eukaryota > Metazoa > Arthropoda > Insecta > Coleoptera > Staphylinidae > Myllaena > Myllaena sp. GC000078. The sequence goes on from JARJDR010003070.1 coordinate 8,705, forward strand.
CAACAAAACTGTTAGTACATTTCGTGGTTGTCATTTCACAAAGAAAATACCTGGAGATTTTTGCAGATCATCAATGAAAGTATTCCACGATGCCTCGATGGCATCTGAAGTCACTTTCGGACCATGTGAATCATCCGATGCCATCCACGTCTGATAGATGCGGTCCCACAGCTCCAACACCTGCTTCTCCAACCGCGCCGACTTGGTCGGATCCACATCGCTCATCACGCTCTTCACCGCTTTCGAAATACCCTCGCGCCCGTACTGGTACGCATTGTCCAGCAGCGAGTCGATGGTGCTCTCGAACGTCGGCGGCAGCAATTGCCGCAATTCGGGATTGTGCACGACCGTCTGATTGATCACATTGCTCGACATCTGCACCAGCATGATGGCCTCGGCGTACACCTGCACCAAGATGAAGATGGACGCACATACCGCGAAGATAATGAGGCCGGCAATCACCATGCAGCTGGCCACCGTGTCGATGCTCGCCTTCACATTCTGCTTCAGCCATTCGTTCAAGCGCGCCACCAGCTTGTACAAGCCGCGAATAGGCACCGGCACGATGGCGTCGTAGCGCTCCGTCAGCCATGCGGTGATGGTTGCGCTAATCGCGCGCAGTCTTTCCTGCAGCCAGCTCCAAATACCCAGATACTGGCCGATGCGCTTCGTGGTGAAGATGAAAATGGGCACGAGCAACACGGGCAGCAGCATGAGGTTGCGCCAGAAGAAGATAATACCGCAGCCCCAAAGCAGCACGTAGATGTAGAACTCGCTGCCGTAGTCGTCGTGGTTGAGTTTGGAGGTGCGCGAGGAGTCGCGACGCCAGGATAGAATGCCGGTCTTGTTCTTAAAGAGCAGTCCGCCGACAGAAGGCTGCGAGAGTGAGCGGCGCACCTTGTGCATACTGCCACCCTCGGTGGGCGCCTGCTTGATGATATGCACGCGACCCTTGTCGGTGATGAGCAGGCTTGCGTTGCGCTGCATTTTGGGCTTGTCGTCGAAGAGGTCCAAATTCCACGGGTTGCGTTTTTCGTCTTTCGCGAGTTGTAGTTGTTCGCTAGACGCATCCGCGCGCGGGGTGTGATTGTCTTCAGCAGGCAGAGAGGTGGTTGATGGAATGGGCGTGGAATCGACTGATTTATCCGCATCGCTATTCAGATTTTGTAAGTCTTCACGTTCTTTGCCTTGCAGTGCGTATTTGAGGGATTCAAATAGCGAATTTTCTATAGTAATATAAAGATTAGTACTTATGTAATCAACTATTGGATATTTGATACCTTTAAGACCATCTTGGATGTCTAAAACCTCCGAAATGAAACCGGCGAGCAGTGTTACTTGCAGCATGAGGAAAATGGGTATTTGCCATGTACCGCATTGCTTCGCGACTAGGCACGATACCAACAGCCACAGCATCATCGACGCATAATGAAATCTCTTATTATTCCTCGGATTCCATTTGAATACCATCAACGAAATATATCCAATCAATAACAACCCAATCTGCAATTATTGACCGGTTATTATCTTTCTCCCCAACATTCTGAAGACCACGTACTAAACTAGTTGAAACATTATCAATCAGAAATTGCAGAAGTTGGTTGATAAACTGCCACAAATTTGCAATGACTGTGATGAGAATCTTTGGCATATAGAAGTAGACGAAATGTATGCCGATAAAACCCAGGCCGCCGCAAGACATGTATTTCCAATGCTTCCGCAGCATGCTGCCGACCAGCTCGGAAGCATCGTCGACGATGTTCACCGGAATGAGAAAGATCCCGATGACAATCGGCGTGTGCGATTCGTCGAGCATCTCAAACCACCGCCGAAAGCGCTGCGCAAGGGTGTGCTTGAACGGATGCAGCACGGAGCCGACGAGCAGCGCCCACACGAGCGGCTTGCAGAAGGGCTCCAGGATGAGGTACAGCGCCCACAGGGCGGCGCAGCACACGAAGAGCAAGAAGAGCGCGAGCGCATTGTAGACGGCATGCTTGACGGGCTTGTCGTGACCCTGCGGCAGTCCGCCGATGATGTTGAAGATGTTCTCCAACGGCGATCGATGGTCCATTGTTGTTTTTTTCGTACGGGGGGTGCACTTACATCACTCAATCAAGCAGTTTGGCGTGGCGTATTGTATCATCGTTGATCATCGTCTATTTATAGGATTTATAGTCGCCGATGCGAACATGTGAGTTTGATTGTTGATTAGCGACAGCCAGCGACAGTTAATCAGTGTAAAAACACAGCTGGTTCGTTGGCGGTGCGCACGCAGGTGGTGTGGGTGTGAAGAGCGAGTGGGGGGCGTCCCCGAAAAAAATTAATTAATACCGCGTGGAATGCAGACAAACGGCGCAACCGCTGACGAGAACAAGACGGAAATAGACAGTGAACGCCAAGTACAGTTTATGTAGACTGCGCGTTGTTGCCGTGTCTCTTTCCCGTGGTTCCAAATTTAAAACTTGTTCTACATGATGCAGTAAGTACATAATCGGTAAAACTAGATGGATTAATCAGTTCTTCAATGGTGTTGTGTGATGGAAATTAGGGCTGGCAAGATGTTTAGCCCAGTTTTTGTGCAGTACGTCCTCCCGAACGACGACAAGCCTCTGCCGAAGAAGCATCTGCGCGATTATTCGAATCCGTTCGAACTGCCCGTTGAACGGTAACTCATTACCTAATAATAATAAGTCAAAACACCAAAGGGATTACATAATCGATTTCGCGCCAGTTTCGTAGAATTGTTCCGGTTCCCGCAATTCGCCGCCAAGACAATGGTAGACATTCTCAATGCGTTTCTGTTCAATGTTGGTAACATACCGGATGTGCCGCCATACTTGCGCGCCCTCGCAACCATTCGTTATTTGACGACCGGCGCGTATGACCCGATCGAGGAGCTGCCGATCTCCAAGCAGATCATCATCTACTCCATCGAGGAGGTGCTCGACATCGCGAACAAATACCTAGCGGCGCAGTGGATCAACATACCGAGGGTGGCTGGATATGATAACATCAAGAAGGGTTTCTTTGAGCAGTTTGGTTTTCCGGGCGCCATTGGCGCGGTGGGCATCGCCAACTTTGCCGTAACGTGTTATCCGGAGAAGCGCGAAGAGTACCTCAACAACACCACTCCTGATGGCTTCACTTCCGTTAAAGTCCTAATCGTAAATCTTTGCAGGAATAGTTTTCGAACTTGGTACGGTACAGATTGATGTCTTGTTGGCAGGCATGTGATCACAGACTAATGATTCGCTTCATCGAGCCGAGGAATAAGTCGAAGGCGCTCGATGAGTGCGTCTTCGGCGTGAGCCAGCTGAAGCAGACGCTGATGGCGCGCGGGATTGAGAACCTCGGGCCCGGCTGGTTGATTGGCGACGTGCAGGCCCCATGTAGGCCGTACCTGGTGACGCCGATCCCGTACACGAGGGAAGACACGCCGGAGCACCGTTACAATGCGGCGCATAAGCGCGCCGCGAGGGAAACAGTGCGGCGCGTTGTTGCCATGCTGCGCGCCAGGTTCAGTGTGCTTCTTGATCCCAGCTCGCTCGTCGCCATGAGCGATATGTACGCGCGCGTGATCATCACTTGCGCGGTGCTGCACAATATGCTCGTGGACCAGCATCCGTATTTGAAGGTGCCGGCCGACGCCGGTGTCGAGGCGGCGATGCGTGAGCACGCTATTGACGAGCTGAGCGCGCCGCTCGCCGAGAATCAGGTCATGTCGCGCGACTTTGTCGATCGCAACAACATCGTCCAGCAGTACTTTGTCTAAATGCCATGTTTTTCCCCATTTACTACATCCTGTATATCTTTTCTTTTCGAATACATTTTCATGACATGTCACCCCCTGTGTTTTGGCAGGAAACAGCTGTTTCGTGAGCATAATTTGAGCACACTGTACGAAAGGGTTTGTTGTTGTGTTTGCTCCAATTTATTTCGGATTTCTTCGCGATGGGTTGTGATGGTGGTACAATTCCGCGGCGGGATGAGCTGGTTCGTGTGAAGAAGAAGCCTGAAGCTGTAAGTGACATGATTGTATATACAGATTCATATTTTACTAATATTATTACTTAATTTGGTAGAAAGACAAAGATTCCGAGCTCTCATTCCAATGGAGGTGCTGCGCGATTACGCAGCAGGTGCTACGCGAACCGGTCGTCGTCTGCGGGCTGGGGCGTCTCTACAACAAGGTGGCACTGATTGAAGCACTCCTCAACAGGGAGTTGCTGCCTGAATCAGCCAAGCACATCAAGTCACTGAAGGATGTGAAGAATCTCAATCTGGCCCCAAATCCAGTGCACAAAGATGCTGAGAATAAAAGTGGCACCAGCAGTGTTAGCAGCACGCAAAGTGCTCCCTACATTTGCCCGGTGATTGGCCTGGAGATGTCTGGCAAGTTCAGATTCATTGCCCTCTGGGGATGTGGCTGTGTGTTCTCCGAGAGGGCACTCAAAGAAGTACAGACTACCACCTGCCATAAATGTCAGCAGTCCTTTAATCCAGAGGATGTGGTCGTTATCAATGGGAATGAAGAGGATTTGCTTCTCATGCGAAGCAGAATGGAGCTCAGACAGGCAATGAAGAAGAAGAATAAAAAGAAAATCAAAGTGGAGAAAGAGGAAACAGCTGTGACTGAGTCTGCTGCCAGTGGGAGTGCTGATAAACCAGACGAAAAGAGCATTAAAGCAGTAAAGAATGAAGTTTGTGATTTGGATCCCAGCAAATTGATGGGAATGAAAAGAACTGGTGATGAAATGAGCAGATTGGGGAGTGATAAAGAGGCAAAGAAGGCCAAAGCTGACTACAGTGTGGCCAAGGATCCAAATGCTTCAGATGTCTACAAGTCCCTGTTTACCACTCATAAATCTGAGCAGGAACAGGGCAGAGCCCATTGGATCACTTACAATCCCTTCTATAATTAAATATTAATCTGTATTCGTTTTAATTTTAAGTGATTTCTATTTGAAATTATATGATTTGTAAATATAGCTAGAAGGTAATGACGATAATGACTCATTTGCCGTGTACTTAATAAGATGATTAGCCATTAGCTAAACCCTTTCCATCCAGTAGAAACGCGTGGCGCTTTCCTGTCAAGTATATACCCATCACTCTCTAAACACGACGCCGGATGGAAAGTGCATTGGGTGCAAGCGAGTTAGCACGATTCGGATTGATGATTTGGCCGGTTTGTTCCTACCCCGATTCGTTCCCTAACCGCTTACCCCGCATACATTCCACAGACGCAATCCGTGCTGCAGTCATTCTGTTCGCCGTTATTTTATTTATTCCACCCGTTTGTTTCGTTGTAATCCGTTTTCGTCAATTAAACGAACGTCAGCCGAAATGTCTGGTCAGTGGGAAGTCGTCGGCAAGAAGAAGGATCGCTCCAATGGCAAACCAAAGGCGCTCAGCAAGGAGATGCAACAGCAGCAGCAAAAACTCCTCCAGAGTCTAAACGTTGAGGACGTTTGTAAGCCAACTAAACTTGTCCAAATTATAAGCAAATTTTCTCATTCTCATTTCATTTCAGTATCCATGTCCCAATTGAAGAATCTGCACAGTCCCAAGGGGAATAAAGAGAACCAGAAACCATCACAGAATGCCAAGAAAGATACAAAGGAGAAGCAGCAACAGCAGCAGCAGCAACAACAGGCCAAACAACCCAAGAAACCTCATGTGGATAATAAACCCAAATTTTATAAATCTATTGATCTTGCCTGCAATGCTGTAAGCTATCTTCTTCTTCTTGCAATTGTTACAAAGCTCATTTTTCTAATCTAATTGTTCTAGATTAAACCAGATGAATTGAGTGCAGTCTATGACAAGAACAAGGTTGTGTACCCAACCACCCCAATTGTGTGGTTGAGGGAATTGGCACAATTCCTCAACACGCACATCAACGTCGACGTCGCCGACGTGGTGTTCACGAACAAGCCGGACAACTACCCGTTCTGCAGTATGCCGATTGCATTACGCGCGATCCTCGATCGCGGCCTCAAGCAGGCCGGCGCCGACAATTGCGCGCTCTTCTTCGACATCTGCCTCACGAGCATGGCGAACGACATGAACAAAAATCTGCCAGCGGTCGGCTACAAAATCTTCATACAATTGCTGCTGCAGCAATACCCGCAGCTCGCCGGCGGCAACATTGCGAAATACGCGGCGCTGCGTAATTCGTATCAGAACCGACCGAACATCGGTCTGTCCATCCTGTGGGCGCTGGGACAGAGCGGCTACAAGGATCTCGCCGTCGGGCTGACCGTGTTCCAAGACATCATGTCGCCGCTGCTGGACATGAAGAACTACACGCGTTACATTCTAAAGTATTTGATAAGCATTTTGCAGAAGCATTCGGCGGTGGCCGATGCGTCGCTGACGAGGGAACAATATTTGTACGTGGTGGAGGTGGTGTATGGCAATAAGAAGAACATGACGGCGGATCTCACGAAGGAGCTGGTCGACGCAATGCCGCACTGTAATAGTTTGGTGTTGAACAATTGTGTGCCTGGTTCGTTATTCACGCCGCTGCTGAAAGAAGCGGGTGCGACGGTGAATAAAGCGCGAAGGAATCACCTCTGCAGCGTGCTCACCAAGTGCGCGGAGAGGGATGTGGATTGCTTGAGCACCTGGCGGGAATTGTTCGGTGGGAATCTCTCTGCCAGTGCGGCCTTGTTGCATTATATCGGTAGGAAATGGACAAGAGAATGATGTGGCATTGTTTAAACGTTGCATTTGATTATAGATGTTAATTGGAAGGCGATTTCGGGAGAGATCGATTTGAAAGCCTTTAAACAATTGATGGCCAGCGCGGAGGAGGAGGTCGTCGGGGACGACGTCAAGACTCAGGAGAATGCACTTGATTGCCTTAATTCGATTAAGGTGAGTAGTTATTCTGAGTTTTATGCAACTTTTGGGGACACTCGGTATTGTGAATTGCCACCGCCTAATTACGCGATGACCGCCTCTGCTGTCGCGTTTGTGTTAACTACATAACAGTAATCGGTGTTGGAATTTAACCCCAAGAATCAAATTGATGATGCATGTTGTAATGTATTGTAATGTACGCGCGTTGAAATCGATGGACTGACGTGGTCGTGGTAAATTTCGGTATGTATTCTCTCTTGACAACCACTATCAAAACCGCTCATGCGCCCTTGAGAACAAGCAGCAGCGGCCGATCGGTACGAAGCAGAAGCTAATCGGCAACGATTTTCGCGCTTCTCATTGTGTTGATCTTGCGAATATATTAGAAAGCGCATAATTACGGCTCTTGTTTATATTTCCGGCGAACGCAAATAAAACCAAGTAAGCTACGCTACGCTGCAATCTAATCAACGTGTGTGTGACATTAGCTTGCATTCCTGGGATTTTTGTGTTTGCCCATTATTTACACTCGCCTTTTAAAACCACCCTTATTTTGTAGAGATTAAATAAGAAAATGGCTGGACATAGGAAAAAAAGTGGATCGCGAGGCCGCTGCCTGGCCTACCTCACGTTCTTCGTGCTGGGCGCATTCGTCTTCGCCGATGTGAGACAAAACGGCGGATGGAGCAGTAAGCAAATTGCCGAATCAAGTACATACATAGATAGCATCCTAATTATGTTTTGTATGATAGATTCTCGTACATTGCAAGCACTGAATAGGACCGGTGTTTATAACTACTCACACAAAGCATATGATTGTGCATTCCAATGCACCCAATGGGTGCACAAAAACATTGAGCAGACATTCCCAGGCATCACAGAGACAACTATTGAGTATACAGCACCATATGTTGAGTTGGGTCATGATCTTGGTGTGATCACCTGCAAGCTGTTCCATAATGCCAAAGAAGGTGTGCAGTCTAGAGTGCCATTTATGATTGAATCTGTAAGTTCACCCATTAGTTTTTTTGCACCAGTCTTACAATTATTGGTGTTACTTTTAAGATTGAGTCCTATGCACCAGGTCTGATTGAGCTGGTTCAAGAAATTGGAAAGAAAATCTGTGACACCACAACCACGATGTGTGAGAACACCAAGGATTATTTGTTCACCCAAGTCTTTGTGTAAGTCCCATCAATTCTATATTAAAAATAGTATTTGCATTGAGCTTTTTGTTTTTGCTTTGCAGTGGCAAACTTGCTCCTGAAGAAATCCAGAAGACAATTGCAGCCACTGCAGAAGCAGGCATGGAGAAGGCAACTGAGTATTATAATTTGGTTTGTAATAAAATCGCGTTGCTCGTGAAGAAATAAGCTGTTGTCCCCGGAGCTAGGTTGCTAATATACTATTCTCTATCTGTTTTCCACCTTTTTTGAGTGGTGTAGTCGCGCAGAAACTGTATTACGTATATCAATTTTTACCGTAATTCTATCATTCCATCACTTATACATTATACATAAACAAATGCATTTATATTTACAAAACCGGATGTGGAGTGTGTACGTAACTTACAATTAGCGGTGTCGAATTATTTTATACGTTGGTTTGTTCTGGATTCCTTTTGTGAATAAAAATAAAATGAAATCATTTGGAAAAGAATAAATCCATTGTGTTCTGGTAGATTTGTGCAGCTAGCTGGTCGCCGTCGTCTTGTCTGAGTTCGGATATGACATCCAATACTAGACTGCAAATAAGAATGATATTCAAATACGTAGTTCTAAAGTGAATCATTGCAGAATATTTACGCGATATTTGCGGGTTCATTTCGGCCCTTCACCATTGCCGAAACCTTCCACTTTTCTTTCTTAACACTCTCATGCATATGTTCCCTGTGCTGTAATGAATATCCTGCGTGAGTCGGTCGAATTTCACACCAGGGTGAATCGGTTTCAATCAAGATCTTGTCGCTCGGAAGTTTTTCGACGGTCTTTAAATTAGCTAGAGTTTTTAAAGAACTTCAAGCACAATGATTAAATCACAGGCAAATATTAAACTAAACTAAGCAATACCATCCATTAATACCAATGTAGAATCCTAAATCAATGAAGCTCTTGGCTTCTTGTAAAGTGCCATCAAAAGAATGAACAACACCACCCTGGAGATTTCCAGGAAACTTCCTGAGAATGGTTAGCAGATCAGCGGCGGCGTTACGGCAGTGCAAGAACAAGGGCAATTCAGTTGTTTCAGCAAGTTTCAATTGCATTTCGAAGTATCTATAGTGAATTTTGTATAATAGTACACTGGCAAATATTACATACTTCAAAATGTACATACTTCTTCTGGACCTCAATAGGACAAAATCCTGTTCTATCATAGTCCAATCCACATTCCCCGACAGCAACTACCTTATTTTGGTGTTCCCTAATTAGTTGGTATAATCTGTTTAGATAATTTTCGGGTCGATCACCTTCAGCCTCAAATTCAGAGCATCTTGTTGGATGACATCCAACAGTGGTGTATAATCTGCCTAAATAGTTATAATTTTAATTGGTGTCTTGTATGTATGCTAAACTGTGCAGTTATTACAATCTTTGGTAGCAATTTCAATTGCTTTCTCACTTTCCTCCCAATTACCACCTGTGATGATGATTTTATCTACGCCGGCATCCCAACTACGTTTTAACACTGCAGCGAGATCTGCATCGTGTTTCTTGCTCCCATTGTAGATGCCGGAGAACATTAAATCGGTTAGATTTGCGCCGATATCTATGAATAATTTTAATTTCCGAGGTAATTAAGTGATTGAGGTGTTAATTAGTAACGTACCGATATATTTCCGCATTTTGGGCATGAAACTTTCTTGATAATGCTTTGGTTTTCAGTGCTTTTCAGCTTTTTCAGCAACTTGTGAACACGTGGAAAGCGTGGAAATGAGAAGTTGTTTGACTGCCAAGAGCTCAGAGAGGGAGGCGAGGGAGGTTAAGATTACCTTCAACAAAAATAAACACGACGACTCATTAGCATTGAAGGCATTCAAAGTTTGAATTTCAAACACCTATTATTAATCTATATTAATAGATTTCGAGGTGGTCAAGGTGTCAGCTGAGATGTGATACCGAAAAGAGAATGAATCACACACGCGGCAGCTTTATCTCAAACCGATATCGGATTGCGACCGATAAAACTGCCATGCAACCATCTACCCATTATAAACAAAGTGCAATAAAATTCTTCTCGGCGTTTTGTTGACATACCCATCGAATGAATAATGCATAATCTAATCAACATCCAACTCAACTGTGATTACTCCTAATCGACAACCAGCGCGGGGAAGATGAAAATCATGATACGCCGCGGCCGCTTCACGTTTTTCGTGATCTCCGTCTTCCTCGTCGTCACCGTCTCCCTGCACTACTTCCTCGCCAATCTTGCGAAATCGTCTGTGATTACCAGCGCGGCGCACTCGAAATACGAACGCATCATACTGCAGCACCTCTCAGAGCTGGGCCCAGAGTACTACAAGCGCAAGCAGAAGAAGATCCACTTCAATGAAAGCCTCTTCAGTGAAGTGCAATTTGATGGCACCCACAACCTGAGGCACACATGGAAGGTGGCCAATGAGGTCATCAATAAGTTCCAGCTGTACAAGAATGACCACAACCTGAGCTTCATTATACATGCCATGAAGACTGCCCCAGTGATTAAGGCTGATTACTACACCAAAGGGACTCAATTCAAGCTCAATCTCACTCTAGAGGTACGAAAACTGTATTCAAGCTCTCCTAAGAAAATATGCTTCATTTTTCTTTTGCTGTAGGGTGATCAAAGTGTCTTATTCAAACCAAAGTGGTATGACTTGGATAAAATCTTCACGGGCGCCGTGTATTCCGGGCGGGATCGCTTCCAAGCTGAAATACTATCCTTCTACCTTTCGGCGCTGTTGGAGAAACCACTAGTGCCCATTTCGGTGGGACGCGTCGTTTCGCTGGAGGAGATTATGAGCGTTGCGACGCCCATCGTCAAGCAGACGGTCGTGCGTCACAACGGTACCACGTGCCTCTACGGACAGTGCCTGTACTGCTTGAAAAGCGATCCGATTTGCCCGCAAAGCGGTCGTTTTCACGGCGCGGTCATTTTCAACATGAACAACGTGCAGCTGAAGAGCTACGCCTCACCGTGGAAGCGGCTCTACAACAAGAACCAGCGGACGAAGTGGGAGAGCGACGATCACTACTGCGAGCGCGTCAAGAAGAAGGTGCCCAAGCATCTCTTGCTTGACATGATCGACATCGCGATCTTCGACTTCCTGCTGCAGAACGGCGACCGCCACACGTACGAGCTGCTCGACAAGGAAATCATCTGGCTGGACAACGGCAAGGGACTGGGCAATCCATTCCTGCATCACATCGACATACTCGCGCCGCTCTACCAGTGCTGCATGTATCATCCGGACCTGGTGACGCGGCTGAAGGACCTCTCCGGCGGCGCCCTCACCGAAAACCTCAAACGCATCAGCGAGCTGCGCGAGATTATCACCGCGGACCACTTTAGCGCGCTCGAGGATCGCCTGCTGCTCATCTTCGCCACGCTCGAATATTGTAAAAATCGAAATAAATTGTTATTGCATTGAACCGGTAACACCTGTCCAGCCAAACCACCCACAAGGTTTATATTTATGTCTTGGACGGAAGCTCGTCCTTTGTATCACAGCTGGCATAAGCGAGTGGCGGTGGCTGAAAGTACTCCTGAATCTCTTGCAACGTCTTGTTCTTCGTCTCGGGCAGCACGAAATAAAGGCCGACGGAGCCGACCGCGACCAGCACCGCGTACAACGCGAAACTCCCGTGCGCGCCCATCACGTTAAAGAGAAACGGGCTAGTTTTCACCACCACGAAGAAGGCGAGAAAGTTGACGGCGCACGCAATACCCCCGCCGAAGCCGCGCATCGCCGGCGGCAGAATCTCGCCGCACACCGTCCACGGCAGCGGCACCAGGCCGATGCTGATGAAGAAGATGTAACTGATGAGGAACGCCAGCGGCACTTTGGCGTACACCTCGTTCTCCGGATAAGTCTGCTGCAGGTGTACACAAACTGCAAGCGCCGCCAGCGAGACAACCGTCCCGGCGGCGCTCGTGAAGAGCAGCACACGCACACGGCAGCGCTTGGTGAGCACGCTGGCGCAGATCGACACCACCACGCGCACCACGTCGACGCACATCATCGCCGCGTAGCGGTCCAGCGCCGGCACAGTCATCTGCATGAGTTGCACCGAGTAGAAGGTGACCACATTGGTGCCGGTCGCCTGCGTTGTCAGGAAGAACAAGCAGAGGATGGCGAGCGGCACGTAGAAGGCGCGCTGTTTGCAGTCGGCGCGCAATTCGGCGAATGTGCGGCGTGATCGCGCGCTGCTGGTCACCGCCAGCATCCGCTCGTATTCGATGGTCGCCGCCGTGCCGGTGCCGCGATACCATTCGAATGCTTCGCGCGCCTCGCGCGTCTGCTGGCGATTCAGGAACCACACGTGCGACTCGGGCAGGTAGAAGAGCATGCAGAGGATGAGGATCGGCAGCGTGAGCATAATGAACGCCGTGTTCTGCCACGAGAGGAATGTGCCGAGCAGGTGGATGAGCAGCACGCCGCCGGCGATGCCGAGCGCGACCAGCGAGAGGAAGACGCCGCGGTGGCGCGTGTCGGAGATCTCGGCGATGTACGCCGTCGTCGACATGCCGGAGAGGCCAACGTACAGGCCGCAGATGACGCGTCCAATGAGCAGTGCCGTCAGCGTCTTGCTGTAGTAGATTGTGCCCCAGCCAACGATCGCCAGCATTGTGCAGCCGATGTTGCTCTTCTTCCGCCCGAACTTGTCCATGGTCCACGTGCTGAACAAGCAACCGAGGGCCATTTGCAGAGGCGCCATTGCAGCTAAAAATGTTTTTCGTCAGTTTAAACCGGAAGTAGCACATTGATATTGTGCAATTACGAGAAAGATAAATTTTTATCTGAAATGGACGCGTGTCTACGTTGGAAATTTGATAACGATAAGGTTTATAGGTGTATATTTTCCATATGAGGTAAAAAGTTTAATTTGTTTTGATGCAATTAACGACCAGTGGGCAGCAAAAAGGATTTCAAGGTGATTCAAGGTGTTTCTGTTACCTATCCAAGATTCCTGATTCGTTGTGATTTTGATAATACTATCCGGTTCTTGTAGCTGCGGGAAGAGAATGGCTGAGTAACCGGAAACGGCCGATCCCAAAATGCACAGGAGAAACATGGCCATGTTGCCCATGATCTACAATACTCATCATTGCGTTAATCATTCATTGATTAGAATCAAATTACATGTTACTTGATGTTTGAGTGGTTTCTCTTTTTTCTTCACGGATCGTCGTACATCCAACTTGGAAACTTGCACTTCGTTCATTTCTGTGAGCTTTTCATCCTCTTCGTCACTGTCCTCCTCTTCAGCGGTTTCTTCATCTTCGAGAAATACCTCAGGATGCTCCAACGGGGCTTTCATTGTAATAATTACAATAAATTTGTCTTACTTAAAACTTGAATCACACAACATAACAATTACGGTTGGAATTTTTGAATTTACGCATCGATCGAATGGCAATCACGAAATTTGAACGCAAATCATTATACGGATATGTCAAACGAATCGATTCTAATCGCGAGACAGATGCGGCGCGACGATATTAATCGAATGCAATTGAATTTCATTTTTAATGAATTTGCGCACACCCGGTCGAACCGACCGACCGATACACGATGAGATTGCGCTTCTAATAGTGCGGCGAGCAGTCCGCGTTCGAAAACGTTTTGAGAGACTACGCATGTGCACGTTGCTCGCTAGCCGCCGTCTCGCGACGCGTGCGATTATGCAATGATTGAATGTTGTTTTTCGATTCCGCAATACAGACAGATGTACATATGTGAATTTACGCTGGCAACGCGCAAAATTCGTTAAAATACGCGCCGCGATACGCATGTGTCAATAATAACTACGACATACTTGAATTATAGTACATACTTGAATATGCAATCAGTAAATTTGATGAATTTGACTCAACCTTGGCATGTTAATTATTCCAGATTGGCAAGTAAAACTTGTTGCAAGCCAGTAAAAATATGAATGAAATGAATCAAATTATTGCGTTTATAATTTATAATTACGTTAAATGGGAAAAAGAGTTGTTCTGTTAAGAAAAATAGAAACAAGTGAGTTATTTACAGTCTTTCCTTCGCATAGATTTGTGGAATTGATCTCCAACTAGATATCGCTTTGACCGAACGAAGCCTGTGAACAGAAAGCAGACGAAAATGATTTTAAGATTATGTGCACAATAACATTGATTTGCTCCAGAATCTATGTAGAGAACATACATAAACATTTTAATACAACCATCACCATCCCTCACCCCCCAACCCCCCACCCAAGAGAGTAAATAAGGGAGAAATAGAGACAATTAACAAATTGTATCGTTAATTTGGCTTGTGGCTCTTGAATGAGGTTTAATTGAATATAAAAAACAAAGCAAAGAATTAGAGCCACTCACACAAATTAACATCAGAAACATACATTATAAAAATTGGGAAGGAATAGGGATGATGAAAAGGACCTAATCTCGCACGATTGCCACAGAAGACAATTCAACCTAGGTGCGAGTGCGCAAAACTAAACGCACTTAATACTAATCG
>JARJDR010003073.1:0-10726 GCA_030264135.1 Myllaena sp. GC000078
CGCCAAGCCTTTATTGTCTCGTAGGCGGTAATTAGTTTGCTAACCTCAATTTATTTTATATATCAACGCAATTAGAATAACATCTATCTTGGAAAATAAACAAATTGCTACTCTCCAAAGTGAAATTTATAACTATTCAAGCCAAAAACGATTTCAATCCCAATTTAATTTAAACCGCCTCAAATGTGGGCTTAGCTTTTGGGCTAGTTTCACCATTTCCATATCTCTGCAAACCGTTTCCAAATTGGGCTGATTTCGGCTTCCAGCCAACGAAGAATAAAAGTAATAATCAACTAAATCATATAAGTGGTAGTTATTGAACGAAACAGATGGTTTCACTCAGGTCCAACCTTAGATTGGAAGAAAAACAAAACGATTATCGACTATGCGCGCGCGCGCGGATAAAATGAGATACGGCGACCCACGCGATCGTCATGTCTTCATTCATATCGCATAACTTAACTTTCGTCAAGCTGCTTCATATATGGACTGATTCATAACAGCTGCTTCAGTTCATCCGATGCAATTTGATTGCCAACTCAACGTGAAAACTCGTTTTGCCATCGTCAACTTTGACACGAAATCTCAGCGCGTATGGAATCACTAATGCGTTTTATGTTTTGCGCTACGAAATGCAACCGTAAACTGTCGTCAAACTTTCATCCACCGTCAGGTCATTAACGGCATCACGTCTTGTTTGATTAGCCAAAAGAAAGAATATACACAAAGTGTCAAATCAATGCGCAAAGTATGTTAATGCGACTATAAAAACCTTAAATGCCACACTTACCACCTAGGTACGTGACAAACGTGACGGAATAAAATAATTGAAGTCGAAACTCACCTGAAATCAAAGAGAAGAACAGGGTAATTAGCGATGGGCGGCAAAAATATTTGGGCACATTCTAACGACAATGCCTTTCAGATTAAGGTTACGATTCCGCGGCCTACAATTTAAGGCGGCAAAAATAAAAAGACGTCGTTTGAAATGTGAACTCTTAACACCTGCTACCAGCGCAGGCTGTCATTAGCGTACCGCTGGCTAAATTTGGTAAAACACCGCTCACTCAAAACGATGGTACACAATTAATTGATAACGCCAGCGTGTTTATCGATTAAAGAACGTTCGCGTTCGGTAGAAAGTCACGTTTGCGAGGAATGCGTTCGTGTTTCAAATTGCGCAACGTACGAAATCACGTGCGAACATCATAACGAACATTCGTGATCTCCTCTTCCTCTCTACGGTTGATTTGCGCGGCGTCATCATTAACAATCGATTGCTGCGCGGCGCTCTTATCTTAGTACATGTCTTGACTTGTGCGCCAGATTATAAACCTAGGTTAGGAAATTATAAAGAACGCCGGCAAAGAGTGAACGTTTCGAGGCGCAGGAATGCAGATGCCATTCACAAAGTTTGCAAAGTTGGCAAATGATGAATGTGGATGATGTTATTAGGTATTACATTTATAATGCGCTCGGATGGCAGAGTAAAAGTTGATATGGAACACAACACGTATGAGTAATCACTCGATTGTCGTTCAATGGGTTAATCTCCAATCTTGTCTACATGCTGGTTCGCATTCGCATTCATTCGCATGAATCGATTTCACGTCGACACATTGTGCGTAGCAATAAGCATTGTAATATTATAGATGAAATTTCAAAATTGATCGAGTTTTAATGGATGTCCTGTTGAAATGGGTCAAAATCTAAAATGCTAAATTGTATGGATTATATCGATCTATCTAGTACTTCTTTCTCCCAATTATAGTAATTTCTCTTTTATTCCGAATTATATAAATTAGCTGATCGCAGAATTCAAAAAACAAA
The DNA here is from genome assembly GCA_030264135.1 of Myllaena sp. GC000078. Classification (NCBI taxonomy): domain Eukaryota; kingdom Metazoa; phylum Arthropoda; class Insecta; order Coleoptera; family Staphylinidae; genus Myllaena; species Myllaena sp. GC000078. The sequence goes on from JARJDR010003073.1 coordinate 1,831, forward strand.
ATTGAATTGCCAAGTGCTTGAAAGGTTCTACATTTATAGCCAAAAATCATTAATTGCAATCAAGAACAGATGTTCATTTTATGTACATATTTGCACTGCAAGTACACCTACGCCATAACATGACCAATTCAGAACTCAGCACAAGCCGCCTGGCGTTGAATTAAAGATAGGTAGGTACCCAGCCAATGTCTAAAAGTAATCATCTGACATCATATGCAAGAAATCAAGAGAGCAATTGGTGCGTGCGCCTCGAAACGAGGTTAAATGAATTGTATCACCATACACGGTGGCGGCTCAACAATAAATTTTAATTATAACACATCGATCTCTTCGGCTCTGGCCATAAATGTCAATCGGTTAGTTCTAACTTTTTTCTCTGACGAGAACCTAAGCATATCCTTGATGGATGCATCACTCTTTCAATGAAATCATGCTTGATAAATCGCGCAAAAAAACTAGAAACATTCATTGATGACAAATGATGATCAATTCACTACTAAATGCAAAGAAATTGATTAAAAAAATCTTGGAAACGAGATCGCCCACATATTGCTATTCATGAGTATGAATAGCAATAAACGATGTTGGAAAGAAAATTAAAACGATGCCGAATGTCAAGGTTAATTCGGCATCGTTCAATCAAATTCCACAAATCGCATACATTCGTGATCCATCGATCAACGACGCTCAAATTTAACTATTTGCTTAGATCCGTTGCCGACCTATCATATAATTACACGAACCACTGAAGAAGTTCTTCCATCCCTCCCATTACACACTCGTATCTTTCTATCGAAACGCGAAACTTTTGAATATCGCATCATTTATTTCATGCACCGAGGAGGGCAAACACGCTCGACGTACCCGCAGTCTATATTTTATAAAGTAGGTAGAATTAGATTTATTGCATATTGACGGAGCCGTGCAGAGCCCGTCTGTTAACCATCCACTTTGTAAAGCGTCCGCGAAGGAATTTTCCCCGATCGTGTATAAAATGCGCGTTTGAAATCAAATCGTGCGCAGCCATGGCATTGCCGGCTTGACTAATGTGTGATTTTGCTAAATGCGTGTTTCGATTCCGCGACGCTCGCGCGATTACCAATAAACGGCGTGAGCGTCTAAACATAGCTCACATCCTTCCAGCGTGTAGGCAGCAATAAGCCAGGCAGCGAGGCTGCTATTAATATAATTTATCAATTTCTCCGAATCTAATATAGAGTGTCTTGATCTCAGCGAAATCTCCAACGAACCCAAAGAGATTCAGCGCTGTTGAGCACCTAGTACATATTTCGGAAGTATGTTAGTGTTTAATTTATGACTTGAAATGATACGTGGTTCTTCTTCGCGTTCTTTTCACCTCAAAACCGATAATTGCCGAATCGTTTGTAATCTAAATCAATCCGCGTGTATAATGATCAATAACTGTTTGTAAATACATCAAAAACATCATAGAATTTATTGCCCATTCAGCACGAGCTGAAATGTTGTATAAATCAAATAAATTCGTTAATTAATCTATGTTTAGACAAAGTTAAACATGTGAAATTTTGCACATAATTTAATATCATCCACAAGAGGATGAATCTTGAGCGGGAAAGTAAAAAAAAACAAATCTTGTAATTACATGTTGATACCGGCTAATTGTTGGAAACTTTATCGAGTCGGCACTTTCATTACATCTCCCGCTGCTAATTCCCGCAATAACTAGCAGCGTGATTGTTCATTTAAACTCGTAATTTCTTATTTACCCGCTTGCGGTGCATAGATAGTAGAGAAGACGATTATGGTTTTGTTTTTCGCCAATTTGCAAATACGCGGGTATAATGCGCAACCCGGTGGAAGAACCCAAACTAATTACTAATAATTTTTGTGTAATTTTGCGCGGATTAAATAACGCTTCGGTGTGGTCGCAAACCCACACTAAAAACTATTTAATTAATAATTAGCGTACGCCCCAACGATATTAATTACAATTCGTGGAAGTTTGTAACGTAATGCACGATTGAAATCGTATCCAAGCAAAGCGAAATTACGACTTGTTTGTTTTAGTATTTGCTGCGAAAAGATGAGAGGAACAACGAACTAAGTTCGCGAATAAAAGACCGCCCACGCATCTAAAGATGGTATCGGCTAGATGAGTAGACAAACCGCGCTAGAAATATGAGACGTGATATAGGAAACATTGAACATGAACCAAAAGGGAGAGGTGAATGTTTCCAAGATGTTTAATTCTATTAGAACTCATCAGTTTTGAAGCGGTCCGCCTTCGTAAGTGTTATTACCATTTCTACAAATGTCGAATTTAAGACGTATTATTAATCATCGTTTCAAACCGACATTAACCGATAATAGAAAGAAATAATTTACAATTATATCGGCGTTTAAATACATTCTAGCAAAAAAAAATCCGTTTCCATTTTTATTAATCATTTAACTATTCATGTGCAGCGAACATATGCGCATATCTAATATTTTAAATTAATTTGAACGGCAAAAATATCGTATACTTAGCAGATTTTAATGTTTAATTTAATTGCAATTCATTGTCATAAGCAGCAAACGTACTCATGCAAAATATGGCAATTCTATGTTAAAATGGTTACATTTTCACACCTCGGGTTATTTTCCGCCGTTATTTTTAATAATGATATAACCATTGTGCCATAACAATGTCGTTTCTCATTCAATCGACAGTTTTTTATGATTTGCCTAATTAAGTATACAAATTGCTAACAATGTACTTCATTCAATTCCACCATATAAACCAAGTTTTAACAATTTCCACGAAATTTGAATAATACTGGAGACTCAGGACTAATTAGAATGAGCATAAACCTGGTGGTATTACCACATTGCCTCTAATTTTCCATACACGTCATCATCTTCTTCATACGGCTGCTGCGTCAACATAGAATTTTCTTTCGCAACCGATGAACTTGTTCTTCATCAACCAACTTTTCAATCTTCTCCTTGCCAGAGGATATGAGGGATACATGATCATATACATTACGTTTAACAGGAATGGCGTCAGCCAACACGAGCTATTTTTAGATATAATATAAATTTCAAACGGTTTTCATTACTAACTTTCTGGTCACTCGGTATATCAAATAGCGATGGGCGTGATGAGGGCAATTACGATAGGAAGAGACAGAGAGTTTTCCCCCCGTCTGGTTGGAATTAATAACTGCCGCCGACCGCCTTGACGCCAATGTTTATCATTCAATTTGCGTGGTCACCACCAACCAGTCCTCAGGACTCAGGACTGGTTGCAGTAATTGTTCGCTCGAATTACGTAATTTGCAGTAAACATCAATATTTACTGCTTTATAATAAGGATTCTTTTACGTCTTTAGTAGAATTTGCAAAATATTTTCGAAATGACTACTCGGCAACTCTTATTGTGCTAAATCAAGGCAAAGCTCCCAATATTTTATCTTAAAACTGATTATTAAGGAGAAAGAATCAATTAATTTTAGTCAAGTTTTGTTCCAGTTTTATACGCTTCATCTGCCTTACATTCTCTTGTTTTCTACGACTATTGTGCTTTTTGCAAATGCGAAGATGATATAAATCAAACCACACCCACGAACAATCTTCGCCGAACCGCTACAAGAAACCAACCCACAAGAAAGACAATTAATGCAACTCATCTCGCGAAATGTTGTAAATCTTCGAACGCAGCATTTGTTGTAGCTCGCATGTACAATTTCATAGTTATTCTTGTACGATTATTTATATGGAGCCAACATTGAACATTGGGCGCGTGCTAAGCACAGCCGCGAGCAATGATTCCAACGCGATTGAAATTATGCCTACACACTCATCTTTTTACAACCGAATCATTAGAAATCTATTATTATAAATGGCGGCCAGTTATATGCTTTTAGCAAATCAGTTAAATATAATTAGCAAGCAAAAACTGTTTCTTAATAGCTTTTATTTAAATGTCTAAATTATATTAAGATTCAAATCTGGTTAAATTTTATTCTTCGAAATCAATGCGAAACGAGTGAATATCAATTTACCACCGTACTGCATAGCGCAATTAATTTATTTACCAAGCACCCGCTGCGCTACCAATACGAATCTATTAGGTACTACCGAGAAAAGTACATTTGTACATGTCGTATAAAACGTATAGAAGCTAGCCATGGGTCAATTTCACCTCTGACCTTTCTGCAAGCAAGGCATAAATTAGCTGTTTAAACTTCGCTGGTGCTGCGTTAAGCGCATAAATTCTACAAAGTTATAAAACAACTAGTAGCAATTTGGGTGTCTTTAAACATCTAAAATTTCTTCATTCCAAACAAAAAGGGCAAAACGCAAAATGCATACTTGTTTTGCACTGTACCGAAAGCCTTGAGCGTATTTGTCCTTCACCCTTGACTCCTTACAATTTCATTCTGTTTGTATATACGCAGTTATATTCCCTAAGCGAATGCACACACGCATGCACGTAATATTTATGCATCGTCTGCTCAAACGAAACGCGGCGCGGAGAGAACACGTTCGTCCGACAATTTATTTAGCTTCAAATAACCATTATTATTTCCATATTTACGTATATACTCATGCGCCCAGTGCCCAGTGCCCAGCGCCCAGCATCCTTATAGACAAGATGCGTTTCTTCTTCTCTACAATGCGCATATGTCGTTTTTCTTTCGTTACCTACATATTCTCTTGCATGTATGTACACACTCCACCATAATCTACATCAACATCTATATAAAGTTGACGCACAACAACGCGCATGTGCATGCGACTAAGTACAATGCGCATGCACAAGGGTATATTCGTATTAACGCAATACTCGATCCACCCATCCTCCGCATGCCTTCTTGCCTTTGCATTTATTTTTGTTTGCCGCCTAAACTGGGAGAAGTGTGTTTGTTGTCTGTGTACATAAAGTCCTGTGCTCCTCTTCATAAAATTCTTAAGATGCATTTTTAGTTCTCGCATTTCTCAGGCGCGAGTGCACTTCAAATACGTTATGTACTTAAGTGTCTGTTAACGGCGGAGTCGTTTTACATTGAGTGTAATCGCGGATCATCGCAGCGGGTGGACTACCGTGTAGATTCTAATTTTACACCGACAATCATAACCGCCGTGGTTAAATCGACGAAGAAAACAGAGTTAAAAAGAACTAATCCGACAACAAATACACAAATAGTAAATTGGACACACATTTTTGTCGGTTCAGTTGCGAGAGTCGAAAAACGCGTAGAAAATTTCCCAAAACTTTCCCTTTTGTTTCGGCTTCTATTTAGCAAATCGCGTGTATGAGCAAGTTGATAACTTTTTCACCTATGTCTCCGTGCGCTTAACAATTATACAACGTTGTAGCACCTAATTAAAACAGTTCGCATCACATGGGTATGAACTTAATAAACTTTACACTACATATTCATACATGTTTTATTTGTATACACATCCATCTAATCTCATTGCAGAAATTTCACTTTTATATTCCAGTCACATCGCACTAATTAAATTCTCAATTGTTAATTGCGAGATGGATTAAAATTAATAATTTATACCACGTCTTATTATAACAATTCCTACTATTTCATTTCGTCTATAATCGTAACTTTTGTGTATGCGCAATCAAACAAAGTTCCAGTAAAAGAAATGGAAGACTCATTGTATTTTGAACAACTGTACGAGTAGATGTAAAATTTAATTATATTCTTTATTTAAATCCTAGTTTCAGCCACGTTTTTATTGTTTATTAACAGCTTTACGTGTATGGAAACAGAAGATGGAAAAGATGTAAACTGGACGACGTGTGTGCTTCCTGAATAGCATTTCGCGCTGTTATAATTTCGATTTCACTTTCATATCGTACTCGAATATTACACAGGACTACGAGAGTACACGCACGACGCGACGGCAAATACGGATATGCGCATGGCAGAGACATGAAGCATTTATCCGCACAGACATTGCATTTGTTGTAGTTTTGCATTAACGGTTATAATGCGCAATGTCGGACATGGACATGCGCATGCTCGCGGTGCATACACGATTCGCTTTTATACATGCATATTATGTGTTTAGCGGAATCGCATTAACATAACCCATAGTTTAGCTAATGCGGAGGAATGTCGACCGCAGAATGGCAATGTGGAATGACTAATAACGAAATGTTCGAATGCTGAAACTTCCGAATGCTAATGCAAAACGCACGCGGCAAACGCAAGTCAACCAGTTATTACCCATTCGTGTTGTTCCGATTTAAATTTCAATTTTCGATGAGTTTAATAATGCAATAGCAAAGACCATGATTGAAAAAAATAATATGTTATAGGAAACAATATTTGGCAAGAAATAAGTCGTACGGAAATAGATAAAGTGATTCAATATTAATCTATAATAAATATATTATACCCGTTAACTAAATAGAACGAAATACCCGAAAAGTAAAAATCTGGTCATTAATGGAGAGTGTACCATAATTTATGATAATTATTTCTTTCAAACAAATATTAGCTCATCAGTGAATAGTAAGTTGCGCAGAAAAATAGTTTATGGCCTATTGTTTCGCATTATTTATTTAGTTATTAATTTTGGTATTCGAGACACCAAAAGTAACGTGTAGAAATTTATTATGGTATAGTATTGTTATTTCAATCCGTACTAATATTTCTTTTAAAGTTATTTAAAATTATTATGCGTATTATGAATTAACAGCAAAAAATGAAAACACTGCTAATGAAATAAAACAATTTATAAAGAGTTTCTTTAAATATCAAAATGGCAATCAAACCTACAATTACAATCGTTGCTCAATAAAATAACTATTAATTACCTAATCGCCATTTAGCCGCCGGCGACATTTTCCTCATTAATCACTGGAAATTTATATCTCAAATTATATTCATGATATTTCTCTACTATTATGATAGTGCTAATTATTATGCGAAAGTATTTAAATTTTCCATTAGAGTAATTAGGTAATGCATGTGAAATAAATGTCATTTGTAATAAAAGTGATTAGAGGTTCTTTACTTCGCTTCAGGTCTTTCAGTTTCATATGCTGGAATATGTAATTTCGTTGGGTGGAAGGAAGAATGTGAGATGTGCATTGCTAACTTTCGATGATTGCAATATACGCGGGCGCGAGTGATTCGTTAGTCCGCGAACGCTATTGGCGTGCAACATTCGCTAATGACATGCATCTGGTACATACAATGTATTGCATTTCGTGTCAAAAGTGAACGGCGCAGAGTAGGTGGTCATATAATCGTGCAGAATTCTATATGCAATGACTAAGCAGTCTCATCGAATACCGCATGCAATGTTTATTAATAAAATCAATTCTCAAAAATCACATCGCTCTTAATTGGTATGCTATATTTTGATAAAAATATTAACTTTCTGTCTACATACACCCCAAAAAAACGTAAGCATTCGTTCACTTCACATTCACTGCATATTCATGTAATGAAAATATTTACGATTTAAATAATTGCTGTCAAAAATATTTCCGAATATTATCTATTAAGCGCAAACGATGTGATTAGCCTCTTCAAAGTTAACATACTTTTAATAAATGAATGTCTCATTTAAAGGATGATGAATTCGTGATTTTGGTAAATTGATCAATTCAAAGCCTGTTTTTGTATGAATAGATCACTTAATGAAGTTTTGGCTGAATTCTTCGTGGTTATTAGACAAGTGACCATTCACCTGCTCGGTCATGATTAACACATTTCACGCTTTACACAAAATTCAGCGTGCTTTTAAATTTAGGCAAATTTCTTAGAATCAAAGACATTGGCAATCAAGTGCTAACCATTCATGTGCTAATTACGCAAGAAATATTTGTAGAAAAGTGCTAACGAAAGCGACAACAATTTCACCAATTTTCCGCCGAAGATTTCGGACTGTGCAATAGAATTATGCGCTGCAACGAATATTGAAAGCTAGTAGTCATAGATCGAATGGCAAGCACTAAACTGCAGCGCCGATCGCAATCGTGAAAGTTGCACTATTGGGCGCTTTGCGACTTGTTTTTCGTCCCGAATGGAATGCAATTTCTCTAATCCGTGTATGCGCGCGCGCGCACCTTCAAGAAGATACACACCATCCCATTGACACACACGTCCAAAGTCTTCTCTCGGCCAACGCCAAGTGCATCGCGCATCGGCGCTGCATTCGCGCAACGGACGTGTTACCAGATAGTGTTACTGCCTATTGCGAGTGGAATGTCAGTCAAGTCAGGTGGTGATATCGACGACATCCATTTTACGATCATCGTCTGCAAATGCTTCTCTTGGGAATCGACGACGAACAGCAATACGCCCGGAACGCGCACATAGACTCAAAAGTTTAATAATATATTCCATTTTCTGCGCCGATTCAATGCTATCAACACGCTGCGAATCTCCGATCGCATCCAGCAATTTATGACAATTTACAATATTCGCAAATATTAGGGTTGCGTGGCAAAAATACCAACTGCTTATCGCCGCGTGCGCATCTGACGAGGAATTCTTTTCGCCCTAGCCAACCTTCAAGCCTTCACATATGAATATAAATATATGCATGTTACGTGCGCATGTAGGTAAGTATATGAATTCTATCGTGGAATGCAAAAATACGCAATGGACGACGCATAAAGCGCAGCCGCGCGCGACGGACACCGATGATCTTACATTACAGCGCAAGGAGCGCATAAAAGTACTGCATATGGTACACGAAATTGCTTGTTTTTTGCAGGCCGACCCAAGCCGATGCCGTGGCTGATTAAACGTTTTGTTTCGCATCCCGTTTGTCTATGCGCCGCGCAGGCTAATTAATGTCACGCTTAATTTCTACGCATTTTGCTTCGTCCGGAAAAAATAAGGCTTTGAAGGACACGCGAAGAAATTTTATGACGAGCGCACTTGCA
>JARJDR010003077.1:0-13404 GCA_030264135.1 Myllaena sp. GC000078
GTCGTCTAGGCTTTCATTGAATTGCGAATTCACTTGATGTGCCTTTCATAATAGCAACACACGTCACAATGTTTGATGCGGCGCAAAAGTTGCAAAGAATGCATTATGTTGCCCGTCAAAGTTTCGTTATTGTATTGAAATTAGAGATGTAATTATTGTGGGCTGCACCATAATGCAGACATCATTTTGCGCCGCGATTGATTGACATTAATTTCACCTGGGATTGAGAGTGTGAGTTTAAATGCGAACGGATCGAATGCCACGTCGCGCTAATAATTCGCAATTAAATTCTAAACAGCACCTTTGACACCCGCCAAATACGGGGAGTAATCATAACGGGATAGTAAATATTGCAATGAATAATAATAGGCAGAACCTAGCCAGGAATCAGTGTGCATGTGTGTGGATGGGTTGGCACACATCGCGCGCATATTATAAGTTGTTATCAGAGCGAAATTATCTCCGAATAAAATTCCACGCCGGCTATACAACTTTATTAGCGCGCCGTCCATAAATTCACCATCAACAACGGCATTGTTGCACACACACACACATGATTGTGCACGTGCGGTCAGCAACTACATACAATCCATGCGCATCCATCGTCGTGCGGTAATAATAAATGAGCACACACACACAACACACTCGCTGTATGCGCGCGCGCGTATTCGGCTACCGTTTTTCTTCGGGTCCTGGCGCGCGTTGAGCGTGCGCGAGCGCATTATGCGCCTCTTTAGCACATCGAACATTCAACATCCAACACATCAGAGACGCAGAGCGCAAGCTCACGAAGATATCGCGAAGAAAAGGGCACACACAGCGGCCCGTGATCGTGACGGCTGGACGGCTGCACACAAACCGGTCCATGGTGCAGAGAGGCCACGGGGAATCAGAATCACTGATCTTCAGCGCCTCAACCGCGGATGTAAATAAATATGCAGGCGCACTAGGTATACCAACTAGAGGTGCATTGGGTTGTTGCAAAGCAGGCAAACTTCAACCATGAGGTTTCGAAATGCGAAATGCTATCGACTCGATAGCATTCGATTCGTTTCGTGTATTAGCACCCGACCGGGGCGCCCGTTCTAATGATGATCGTAAACCGAACCGAAATTATATTTCGCACCACAATTCCATTTCACGCTCGCGAGCAGTCTCGTATTTACTTTGCGCGCACCGTTTCGTTATTATTATTATTTGAACGTGTGCGCATACACATAGACACGTCTAGGCTAAGACGTATCCGAGATTTGATGTCGTTGCACCGTTATAATTCATCAAGTCGCGTGGATTTAATCTAATACCTGCACGCAGCTAGCGCCGAAGATGACGACGGACGAGTGCGCGACGCGACCACGACCACGACCACGACCGACAACTGCTATTAAGCATAAACATTATAAACATTAACTTAATTGCCGGCTAAGTAAACGATGCGAGAGCTCCTGTTTTAATTACACACGGCCCGACGTCGATGTGTAAGCGTGCGTGCGCGTGACTCTCTTAACTTCATCTATACACACACGAGGCGAGGAGCTGAAAACAAAATCAACGCAGGTACGCGAAACACGTTGACGTTGATCATCTCCTTCGTGACACGAATCAGTCAGGTGTGGAAGGCTTCCTCTTCCATCCGTCGTCGTCGTCGTCGTCGTCGTCTTCAGCCTAAATTTTAATTTACCGCGAGTAGAAAACAAGTGCGATTAGATTAAATGTTGAGCTTGAAAGAATACAAATGTCTTCTGTCATTAAACAAGTCGGCTTTTACTAATTTCGGTTGGAAATCAACATAGCTAGAAGATATGTCAGAGTTTTTGTATGAGATGAAAAAGTGCGTGTCGTCTGCCAGATTCTGTGAAGATGTCACACGCGCGCGCGCCGGATTTTTTCTTTTCCTCTCGTCATTCGAGGAACGCGATCTAAATAAATAATAATGCAAACTTGATGTTGCGTATGCATGTGTGGTTAGCCCGCGTGCGCCCCATGGCTCTTCTTCATCGTCATCATCCAACATAGCCCACCTTCTTCAGAGCCCATTCTCCTTCTGGCGTGTTTGTTGCTTTTTTTCGCTTCATGCCCAGCCAGGCAGGCAGCGCACACGCAAAGAGTCCGGGAACAGGTATAACAGGTACACACGCTGATGGTTGATGAGATGTGAGGGAACAAATAATAAGCGTTGGGTCCGCTCCAAAACGAGAAAAGCTGCGCAGCGGCGCGCAGTACGTAACGATTTAATGATTTGACAAATTCGTTAAATTGAGGGAGGTGCACGCACGCACCGAGGCGCGATAACATTTTAGAAAGTGCTCCTTGCTTCTCTTTCGCTTCCACTTCGCAGTCGTCGTCATCTCACATATCCTGATGACGACTCGACTGTTTTTATTATATCAATTTACAAATGAATCAAGATATAACAAAATTGAGAATATAAAAGAAAAGAAAATGGAGAGAAGAAGGAAGAGAACGAGCAAAAAAAAAACAGCGCCACTGTTGTAGGAAGAAAAAGCTCGTGAAGAGCCAACGACAGAATATAATCAGATTATACAAACATTTATACGTAGATTTGTATTCGTGTTTCGTGTCCCTTTTTGGTGAAATGGCCCCAGCTTTTGCCACTGCTGTTGCTGTTTCTCATCTTTTCTTGGGTGCTGGGCCGTCGTCCGTCGGTGTTGTTGTTTTTTATATATATTCCGTGTTTCAATGTGTGTTTATGTGCCTGGTACGATTTCATAATGTCGAGATTTCATGCGCAGATTCGGTGAGTTATTATTGGGTTGCGATACGCGATACGATATTACGAGAACGTGATCGAACATAATTTCTTCGTCCTTCTCTATACGAGTATTCTCCGGATTCTCTTTTTTTTCACCCAAATTAACTTGCGCATTATGTTTTCGTCTCGCTTCCATATTGATTCTTTTAAATGAGAAAATTAAATTTTAATTGCATTTCGTAAGGAGAATTATGCGTGGAAAAAAGTCTTTTGAGCGCGGCCGGGATTTTCGTTGACCCTCCGGGGAGGAAGCGAGCATTAATTTTTACGTGCACACTGAAGAGCGCATGCGACCTCTATGAATATGCAATTAAGCGTAAATTTAAGGATTCATTATTACGACCACGCGCGCCCCTCCGCCTGCCGGCACTCTGGCGCTCTTGTATGGGCTGTAATGTTTATAAAAACGCAGCTTCCACCGGCCGCAAATGAAGTATATATTATGCTCGGCAAGAAAAACACAAAAGTGAAACTCATGCAGAAGAGCGCAAGGCAAAACACCGAAAACAACTTCATGGAATGAAATGCTGGCGCTGGCGCTAGGCCACCACCACTAGGATGTTGGATGATGTCTGCGACTGTTTCTATTCCTCGCTCGAATTCAAAACAGCGACTCGTGGAAAGTTGAATGCGAACGCTTGCACGAAAACTTGCACACGTGGGTGGGTGGTTGTGGAGGGATGATGGCCGGTTTCGTGGGGGGTTGTAAAACGCACGCGTACGTCGAAAAGAAATGAAGAGAATAATTCGTCGTTGTTTGCGTGGGCGTATGGGTGTGTGTTTGCCATGCAGCAACATTGCTATCCCCAGCGAGTACATCGTCCACGGGGTGTGATATGTTACCACGCATATGCACTAGGGTAAACCAAACACGCGCCGAGCACTTGAAATACCTTGGAATTAATCACAACCAATTAAAATTTTAATTTAATCCACTAGATTATTGGTTATTGAGTGCAGATGGAAAGTTTTGAGAATTTAGCTGTGGGTGAATTGTTTGCATTCCAATTTGCGCAACCCTTGAATGCAGATAGTAGACAATCGGTAAAGTGTACATACATTGCCACAGAGAGACGCCATCGCCGACCACCGGCAGCGAGAATATGCGATGCACAAGCCCTGCAATTGCAAACAGCCAACGTACCAAACCGAACGCGTCATAACAGAAAGTGTGTTGTATGTGTGCAACAAATGCAGCAGCACATGTGCAAAAAGTGCATTGCTGCCGTCTATCGACTACCGCTGAACCAGCAGCAGCAGCATTCAAAAACACAGGACACAAAAGGGGAGCGCGCGTTTTTTGCGGCGATGATTATATAGAGAGCTCGTCTATATTTAAATTAAAATCTGCGCACGTATATGCATATGCGCGGAGGTGGAGGACTTGTGCGCCGGGAGTTTTAGAGAGTATATGAGCATATAAGTAGTGAGTACTTATATTCATCATGCCGGAGCACTAAGCTGAACGATGCTGATGCGCTTGTACGCCTGCACTTTGTACGCTTTTCAGACTCTGAAATATGAAAATTCAACGGTTTTTGTTTCGTTTTCAACTATGCATTTTGCAGCGCATGCAAAAGTTAATTTTTTTCCCAACGCGCTCCATACATATTCTAAATTGAAAACGATTTTTTAAATGAACGACATAAATTAACAATTTAATCAAACATACAACTATTAATTGCGCTCCATGGTATCAATTAAAACTAAAACATGCCATGCTTTTAATTAAAACAAATATTTAACCTTATCGACTGCTATGCCCGATCTTTTATTACTTTCGGCTCATAGTAGCAAATGCGTACAGTAGCATGTGTGTGTGTGAATAAATATTAATCGAACAAATTATATCTACCGCCCGTCTACTATATATTATGTACGTATATGTTAAATAACAAACACAAACCAAATAGAGTCGCGAGCAACGTCGTCGACGTACGTTTGACCAACAAATAATTTGAGAATGATTAATGTGCATAATTATCGTCAAAAATTAATGACATTTCGACCTAATTAATTGGCCGGCCGCGCCAGTGGCGCTCAGCCTTTCCCGAGTGTTAATTATTACCAAGCGGGCGCAATATAACAACAACAACAACAGCAGCAACAACACCGCAGCACCGCAGCGCTATCGTGTTTCACATTAAATCCCATTCGATACGGCCGTTATCATCGTCTATTCTTTGGGCAGCGGCGCGGCGATCAACATTTTTGACTCCACTTTCTCGCTGCGATGCTGCGATGCATCCTCATCCATCCATTTATTACGCTTTCCGCCTCTGCCTGCCTGCATCTACATATGCATACAATAACTTTACCGGCGTTTGTTGTCGTTTCGAAGAAAATATGAGTGAAAAAATGCAACGTGTGCATATTTACGAGTTGTAGCGTGCATTAATTGCTGGCCGGAATCGTAAAATCACATGTATGGTGCAGTCGATGCACGTTGTTGGACAGCTGTGTGGCACATGTGTATTTTTTCAGCGCATCGAAAGCACCGCCGTCAGCGGTCGAGTCGGGTTCGGCGGGCTTCACTTAAAATATTTGTGGAGGCCCCCGAACCACGATGAGTTATATTTTGTGACCTATCGCTGCGAGCGCTGGGAAGGGCCGCACCGCACTTCCTTTGCGGAAAATTATTAAACGAGCACCCGCATAATGCCCGGCGCGGCACGGTTTCGAGCTAGATCTTGAATCTCTTGAGTCGAAAACTAGCGCACAGGATGATGCTAACGATGACCTGGCATCTTGGAAGTGTAAATTATGAGCGTCTTCTCAAAGGTATACACACAGCTGAGCCTGAGAGGATACGAGAGGCGCGTGTGTGCAAATTCAAATTGAGATTTATGCATTCCCGATGGCTCGAGTTTCATCTGCTCTCGCCGTCGTCGTTGAACGTGTGAAATAGCAAGCTGCTGGAAACGACTACATCCGAGTGGTTTCGCAGCCATACGTGTAAGGCAACGCCAATTGATTGAAATCATTTTCGCAAATTCGCCAAGGCTACTTTTTGCGCATGCAACAATCGCGTCGCGTTGTCCTTATACATCGGCGCTAACGAATGTTTGCCTAATGATCGCTAATGTAATTCGTGGTGACTTTATTGATTTATGGCAAATTTTTATGAACTTGTACGCTTGCGGCGCAAACTGTTGACAGTCGCGCGAATACGTAGATAAATCCAGATCGGGGAGTTAATTGCGCATTTCCGCATTTTAATTTTTGCTTCTATATGGTCTTCGATAATGGTTTACGACTCGGCCGGGACGGACATTGTCGATAATTGCCCGCCGCCGCGCGGAGCACAAACTATCTAAAAAGGTGTGCTTTACCTTGACTTTCTATAAGTGTCGACCGTCGAGTGATTTACTATGACAACCATTGAGTTACCGTTTGCGGCGATTGCGATCGCCGAGTGAATTGTTAATAAAAACATGCATTGTGTTAATAAGCGACTACGTTTTGCCGCGAAACAGCGATGTTTTTATCTGTGAATTATTTATTTTTAACAATCAATGAATTCCATTTCCATTTCGTTTCTATTGAAATCCAAAACGTTAATTGCGTGTCAGCCATGCATTAATTTCGTGGAGCATGATTTTAAAGACCGCGCGTGTGTGTGTGTCACGTGCGCCTGCACGTTATTTACGTGGCAGCCACGTGATGATCGCAATCGAAATGAAATACAACGCGAAATGAAATCGCCTCACTATCAAAGGCGAGAGAGGATGCGCACGACGGGCGCACTTCATCAATGCATATGTCCGCTGATTATATTGACGTTTAGGTGCGCAAATACAAAGAGCATACACTCGAGACGAATAAATAGACTTTCTATTAACAACGCGAGCGTACGGGTGCGTGTATTGACACAGTGTGTATTGGGCCTTAATTAAAATCGAACGCTAATTGGCATGTTGCGTCAAACGCAATTAGAAAACAACTTTTTGGCGTGCGAACACATGTCTTGCTCTCCGGCCTGAATCATGGATTTCCGATGAGCTTTTACAACGACAATGCACTTTGAAGACGATGCACGCTATTTTTACCTAATCTAATCGCGGTGCACTGCTATTAAATTGAAAAGCTATCATGGGAAATGACTTACCTGTATCATGCACAAAACTCGCCACCCATATATGCGCAATGCGTGCGTGTAAAGTAAATCACGCAGCAAGCACTCACGTATAGTGAGTATGCCTCCTCGCGAGCGCGGGCGCGAATGTAAATAATAAGGTTCCAAGTTGTCTGGCGCGGTTCAAAGTCGATCGACCTTGATGTAGTTTACTTATTACATGCTCCAACACATGAACAGGCGGGACGGGGGCGGGAGGAGACCACTTCGACCCACACTCGCATCGTAAGTGCAGCAAGAAATGATAGTGTTTGTATGTAAGGAGCCAGGCATTTAATCGCGCCCGAGCGAACTTAAAACGCGCCCATAACGCGTAATCGCTGCACGTTTTCGACGATATGGGGAGCACACGGGCAACGTACTTGTTCGTTCCTATATGTGTATATACACTTTTATATTAATATCGCTGGTATATAAATCCATGCGCACGGCATGGCATGGCATGGGAGAGGCGCAGATATAATAGGTTTCGTGCGCTCACTTCGCGGCGATGTTGTCGACGCGATAACGATCAAAATCGCCGATTTACAAAATGAAAAACAAGCGGCGAATCTCTCCCACCCGCCTACTACCCATATGGGAGACCGATATACAACCGACCTACCTACCTACCTATACCATCCATCCGCAAATGAAAAGTGTTGCGCGCACCGCGCGCGCGATCGAAGAGGGTAATTTAGTAATTCACGACTCACGTGTATCGCGTAATGGTCACGTCCACAAGAATAAACGAGTTTTGTTCGCAGCAAGTCGAGCAGAGCGGCAGGCATAGGGAGGCAAGACTGAATTCCTTCTATAAATAGCCATTTTTTGCACTTATTGAAACGTTTGCCGACAAGGTCAAAATCAATGCTAGTCATGTGATTACCCATTATATTCTCATTTTTTTCAAGTGTAAAATTAAGCACGACAGAGCTTATCAAATTATTTCGCGACTAAGTAGGGTGTATCTTTCGCCGCGATAGTTTTCATGGGGGTATTCTTAGGAAGCGATATGGCGTAAATGCCAGAGTGTTGTTATTGCCTCGGTGAATCTTTATAACACTTGGCACGAACGTCGTCGTCGTCGTTGGGCGAGATAGCCAATATCTGACCTACCATAACCGAGCGCGCTGGCGCGGCGGCGGCCTGCGCCAGCGTGCGTTTTTCGCCGATATCTAATCGACAATGCGCGCAATTACATACATAAATACTGTAACGTCCGCCGCGACACCCGACTTATACTTATACGCGCTCTATGCACGCGTGTAGTGCTTGTAGTATAAGCGATAGCGCAGAATACGGCCGGCGTCGCGTCGGCGATGGCGACGGCGACGTCTCCAGGATTTATTTTATTATTGCCACCGAACGTCGTCGAATACGTGCGTGTGTATGTGCCAAGTCTTGCGCATCGAAGCGCATTTTCTTAATGAACGTCGTCGGTTTACAATTTTCATGCAAATTGTTGATTTTGCATTTATTTTAATTGGTAGCTTAGACAAGACACAGCTTCGAAGCACTTAGCCGGCCACCATCAAATAAACAATTTTTCTATTTGCGCGCAAAACGTTTGCGTCTGGTGCGGTGTGCGACGAGACACGATAACAAAATATCGGTGACCGCAAGACGCTTTTTCGCGCTCGCCGCAAACGTAGTAAATTGCGCGCCATTCGAAGTGTTGTTCGTTTACCAAAAATTGTTTTTCATACGCGCCCGGACATTGTATATTAAACAATATCGAAAGCGCGCGCGTGTCTGGCTGCGTACTACACTTAAAAATAAACATCGCGCGCCGGCGGAGAGGGGAAGGATGAATAAAAAAAACGTAAACATGTTATCACTGAAATTCGAACAGTTGGGTTTTTATTTAATTGGCATTAGGCCATTAGCATAAGTTCGTCGACATCCGCAGCCTCAGCCTCACATTCGTCGGGCGGGTGGCGGCGTGATTACCATAACGTGTTTGAATCATAATCACGGGGGCATAATTTCAATAATATCCATGAAAATATGCTAAATATTGTGAGCACGAAAAAACGTGATAATGAAACGCGACGTGCGAGAGCCGGCCTATGGCTGCGGCTACATAAATAAGCAAAATGTCAAAATACGTGCTCGATGCTGGAAATATATAGGTAGTATGTATATCGAGCGACAAACACAGCCTACCACATATCTGACGCATAGTTTACGCTTCATCGTTTAAATTCAATTTTTATACGAGCAATAACTCTTATTTATATATATGATAATGATGATATCACATTGATATATTATAAAACGCAGTTTATTGATGTAAATAAATTATTTATTTATAGTTCAGTCACAGCTGCACAAACTATATTTTTAATTTTGAGATAAACTTAATAGCGCATACGCACATGACAGTGAAATGCGACTGATTACTATTAATATTATGCGCATCGCGAACAAATTCTCGACGCTGTAAATACAAGCGTTCGGTATTTACACGCTTCTTAATTTTACAACGCACATTGTGTGCGGTGTGAGCGCGAGCGCGCGCGCGTATTGCGCACGCTATTCGCCTGTATTTTTAATAAATTGCTAATAAAATCGCCTTCAAACGCGCGTCCCATAAACATAAAAATAACAATGTGCGTTTTCTATTTACGTTTTAGACGTTAATTGTCTCTTTACTATACATTTATTTATTTATATTATTATTAGTGGGACTTTTATCGTTGTCGGTCTTTACGTTCGTTTCACATTTATGTGATTTTTAATGAATTATTGATATGTCGATAAAAAGCAAATGCACCACGAGTAGTAACCAATTTTATAAAAAATGTTAGCGATTGCTAATAATCGGTTAGATTTTGCGAAAGAAAAAAAAATTAAGAAAAGTTCTAAAATCTCATAAAAGTTCATTGTACAAACAAGGTTATTCCACTCACGACGCGAACGCAGCGAGCACGGCGCGGCGTACTCAACTGAAATGAACACACGCTCATTCGCCGTTTGCATTATTAACAACCATCCTACAAATGCAAACCGGCAATATTATTACTACATTTATTATTTAAAAGTCACCAGCAATCGGTCGGGCTGGCGCGAGAAATAAAAAGCGAAAAACGGTGCATTTTCATAAAACTTTTATTTCGTCCCCATTGGAAATTTCAAATGAACGGAATTTAATTCCAACGTAAATGGGAAGCGATTATAATCATTGAATTCGCTTCACGATTTAATCACAAGTTGTCGTCGTTAAAGTGATTCAGACCAATCAAATGATTGAGACAAAAAAAAATTAACGAAGCAAAAGCATTGTAGAAAATTACAGGGAATTATGAAAACAAAAAACGGGCCGGTTGCAGCGGGTAACAAAAAAAAACAACGCACACAGTAAGACGAACGGCAAACAAATGACGAAGTCGTGTGCGCGTAATATATGAAATCAATTAATTGCGTTTTACTGCAGCCATAATTTAGAGAGGTAATTGACTAGCCAGCTCCGCGCTATGCTCAGCCGCATTGAGGTAATTACAATTAAGTGACTCATCCTTTTATCCCGCACATTAATTAATATTTATTGCAATACTATTCGCATTTGTCGAGTGCAAGAAAACTAAGGTTACACACAAGCGCCTGGCGGTAGCAAAAAACTATCCACTCTCGGGGCGGCTTTTTTCCACGTGGCGATCAGGAAATACTCGCCTTGGCGAATTTAACATAATTTACCATGGACGTAATATCCACATGCAGGCAGCTACGCAGACAAATGTTCATTATGATACCCAATAATTTATCGCAGAAGGAAACGAATATTTCATTTCGCATCGCATTCGCGCGGTTGAAACGTCGAATATAACGCATTCATCAAACAATTTTCCGGGAGAGCAGTTTCTTCATGCCGCGCATTCGGCGCTCGTTTTCCACTTCCTTCGTCCGTTGTTTGGAGCGCCAGTGGAGCGCTGGCTGGCAATAATATTCCCACCTTCCAATTATTTCGCATTAGATTGCATTACACTGCATTTATTTCGCAATTAATCTAAGGCAACAGCGGCGGCGGCGGCGGCTCTCCGGTAGGCCGAGCGCCGGGCGCGCGCCGTCCAGCGTTTAAATTCGACTTACACGCATCCAATCTATTGAGTACTTTTGAATGTGATAATAATGTGCTAAGAGCGCACAGCGGCAACGCCATCAAGTAAAACTACTTACCGAGTAATAAGCCGTTCGGCCTCTTGTACCTTCGCGCTGCTGCGTATTACTCCATCAGAGAGTATGCGCGCATACAGATATATTTTCCGCGCTCGGGCGCAATGCGCCCGCTGATGCATACAAAGACACTTTAATAACAATCCCATTTTGGCACCGATGCTGCAGCAAAAGCGAGCGTGCGCGCGCGCGCGCGCGGCTGCAGAAGGACGACCTTCTTCACCGGGCCTGGCGCGCTTCGTATCGTATGCATGTAATTGCAATGACACATAAAAACATTTCTCGTTGTGCGTTGTTATTAAAGCATTATTAAGCAATCAGCGTGGCGAGGAAATGGGGAAAACGCCGTCGTCGTCGTCGTCGTTGTCGTCGTTGGAAAACTGCAAACGTGCGCAAAATTAGTTCGTATTAGTCATATTCACCAACACGCGCGCACAGGGTAAGACGAGAGGCGATGGCTGGAATATCGCATTTGCATTCAGTGCATTTACGTTTATTATTATTGTGTTAAGAGTGCAATGCGCAAAGTGCAATCAAATACGTCGGCGTCATCGTCATGCGTAAATATTTTATGCCCCGGCTCGTTGAAAACATAATTAGGATCGAGGTGAGGTGCGGATGGCGAGTAAATTGAAAGGAAATTGTTATTGCTACGCAGAATCAGCTGCGAATAATCGGCCGTGCGAATTGATTTAATAGCTAATTTCTTCTGTATAATCATTTCCACATCGCGTAATTCGCCATTGAAATTAATTTACGTTAATCATATGAAAGAGATGCATTTTGTGCGTATTTTCGTTGTACACCCAGCAGCCACAAATGCGCGAGAGACGGAGGAGGGTATTGTATCTGGTTTGGACCGCGCTGGAATAAACACGAAAATTTCGTGTAAATAAAATGTGAATCCGCGAACGCTGCGCGCCCAAGCTTTGCGGACGCGATGAGATTATATCGTCTGCGTCGCCGCCGCCGCTGCCGAGAGTCGAGATCAAGGCATTTCCAGCAGCATCCTCCTCGAACCGTATCGGGGTTATATTTTTATATATTGAACGCTCGAAAAATACCTTTAATGCTCGGCTCTCCTCTACTCCTTCGCATGGGTGTGCGTTTATATTGACAATAATAAAAATAAACTGCGCGCACAGGTCGAGGTCCTTAAATTCTACTGAATGTTTGCACAATCGCATTTTTTTATTATCAACAAGATTATATTCTAATACATATTTATCATTTTAACATCCACCGTTACAATTTTGTAAATGTACTAAGTAGTGGATGGTAGAATTATAGATCGATGGTAACAAAAGAAAAATGTTTCAAACGTGGTACATAGCGCATTTCCAATAATACGCGCCAGTCTGTATGCGGCGTACATTTTTTATATCAGACGGGCGCACAGTGCGCAGTTTTATCCTGCCGCTTCCTGAATATCATCCTCCTCCTCCTCCTCCAACGCTACATCGATGTTTCTTTTTGCCATATCCCGGACGTTCATTTTTTCCACGGCTGCGCTTGTCGCTTGTCCTCGATTTTATTTTATTCGACATTTTCGTGTTTGTACCGACACTCGCATGTCCACTCGGCGAAATCCACAATCCTCTCTCGCGTGGTGCGCGCGTATAAAACCAAAACGGAACGAAACGCAATGCAAAGAATAAAAAAATATATTCGCAAACCTCTCTCGTATGCCTACACCGGTGTACAACCATGATCCGGCCCGCGGCGCAGCCTGGAGATTCGGCAGAGAGTGCTGCCTGGCCACTCCGTCCGATATTTATCGAACGCCACTTGTGCGCCTTACACGTTTATTTCGACCCTTGCTTCCCGCGCGCTCTCTCCCAGGTATTGGACACGAAAAACCTTTGACCTTTTCCTACTATCGTCCATGGTCTCAATCATCCGGCGATCCGTGCAAACAAACGGACGCAAACACACCGAGCTTTTATGTTGGGGTTTTTCTTTTCCTGCGCGACTTTTCGCCCAAATATGGGCGCAATATTTTCGTTGCGCATCCGGCGATTAGCATTCACAGTCAAAATACGGTGGCTGTGGACTTGTCGCCGAACGAAGTGGAACGATTACATTTTATGCATAATTAATATAAATAATAATGCGCTGTGTTGACACTTTTATGGCCCGATGCTAATTTAGTGCGTGCGCAAGTCGCCGCCGCCACCGCCGTCGCCGCTTTTCGTTGTTGCACTATTCCCTCCTAACTAAGTAACTGTATACGAACAAATCACGCGCGATGCCGATGACTCCTTCGCGGTCTTTCGCGCGCATGCAGCACACCGTCGTTTTCTTCATTTTCTTGTTGCGCACGACAACGAACGAACGAACG
>JARJDR010003079.1:0-15853 GCA_030264135.1 Myllaena sp. GC000078
AGGATTCGAAAACGGGCAAGGCTAGAAATAACTCACATGGCGAGTACCGGCCGCGGATGGATAGATAGGTTTCAGTTGAGATAATGATTAGGAATCTCGGCTTTTGTGCACGCGGCGACATGCGGACTACACCGCGCCGCCCTACGAAGGAAATAGAAATGTGATTAAAGTAAATACAATCCGAATCGAAAGTCTCCTCTGATCGAAGACGTTTGTCATTGGTGGGATCGAAATGCAACGATGACAATGCCACTTTTGATTCCAGCACTCGACGAATTGAAAACCGTACGCATTACGGTTTCAATTTCCATCGATAACATTGATTGCCACTAATTCGGGAACTCTTCGTCTTGATCTCCGACGCATTCCTTCACTTATGTCTTGCCTGGCCTGCCGTGCAGCGCAGAACCGATTCACGTTTGAGGTCTTTAAAATTTAATTAAAACCTGTCCGACGTTTGGACGTTGGAATAAAAGAAACGATTTCGTTCGGATGCAAAGGTGGAATAAATAGAAAAATCGCCTGTATGTTAAGAAGTCCATGGCTCGGGCCATGATTTTTAATTAAGGTGTAAAGCATAATGGGCAGCGAGGTGCTTCGATGAAACGTTCGTTTGGTAGTTGGGACGGTTTGATTGCTATAATGGATCGTTTCGGTGGATGTCGTAGATCCGTATCGTTTCGTTATTAAGGAATGTCAAGCGGCGTGATCCGATCTCGGCGCAAATGATCCGCGCGCGTTTTCGAATATGCGCAACGCTTTGTGCTTTTGTTTCGAAGAAAAATCTAGTTTCATTTCAATTTCAATTGGATATGGAAATGTATTCAAATATGCGTCGGAATGATGCGCTATCTTAGTGTATTGATCTTGAAAGATTTAATTCAAAAGAATACAGCCTTAATCCTGTTTTAATAACCAACTGTATCTTGAAAATTAATTATGAATACATAGCTTTGTAATCTTAAGTCGAAATTTGTTTAAGGTTCCAGTTAAAGTCAGCGATTTTCTTGAAATTCCCTTCATCAATTCTCATTCTTCTTCAATCATTCTCCTTCTGGCCGTGCGTGTGTCTACATTTCTTTTTCTTTTTTACTTTAATTATCTTTCCACCCTGTGCGTAACGTCGGGGGCTCGCAAGACAAGATGTATCGCACCGTTGCAGTTGTTGGGTCATTTATTATCCGACTTAATTTCGCCTGCAAAGTCCGCTGTTTTTTATCGACTTGCTGAGTCAACTTGTTGATGAATTTACCTATGGGAGGCCCGCACTATATTGCTGGCGGGGGCGTCAAGCCACGCTTTGCCGGTGGTGCTAATATAAAGTGATCTCGATCGCACGAAAGCGAGAATCTAATCAATCAACGAACGCGCGCCCCGGGGTGGGCGGGCAGCAAAATAAGAAAGATGGGTGAAATGCGAGCGCTCAGTGGATACAGCTTTATATCATCACCTCACCCACTATCCATCGATATCTATCTATCTATATAGATTTTCCGTATCGGCAAAATATGAGGGGATTTTCATCGGCAACGCAGAGTTTTTTTTTCTCTGTTGCTGCTGCTACTTGGCGAGTTTTGTTGATTGCTTTGAACGTTAACAGTCTGTTGGAAATTACGATGAAAATAAATGAACTACGATGAAAAGGCATATAAGATCAAACGATGATAAATCAGCAATTTTTGAAGTTTCTTTGTTGATGCCCGAATTTGGTGAGGTGGATAGCATTACAAAAAGTACAATAAAGAATGTGCGAGAAGGGAGAAGAGTAACAATGCGTTCACATGTCGAGGATGTGTCGTTGGCGTCGCTTCGTGTCGCGTCGCGTTGCCGGCATGGTAATCTAATGAAACCACGTGGAAAATATGCTGCAAAAAGACGGATGCGCACCGCTGCTGATGGCGCGCGCACGCCTTCGTTGATGTTTAATTTTACGGCATGTAACCAGCTAGATTGTCACAAAGTAAACGCTCTGTCTACCCATACTAGACTATATATCTACGTGACGCAAAACACAAATGCATAAATTTTACTTTCACAATGTCCTTTAATTCATCTCCCTCCTCCCCGGCCGGCCGCTGAATGAAAATCAGTAAAAATAGGAATTTCCTGATGGCGCAACGTGCGTTTCTGCCTCAAAGGCAATACGTTTTCCAAATGTCTACGCTATTACGGTTTTATTTTTCGCGTGCGGCGGGGTGACGAAATCGACGAAACGAGGACACACGAGGCGCGCGCGAAGCAACCAAAAGAATAATAGAGTGCAGTCGGGAAGAGAGGTGACTGAAGTAATCGAGTGAGGTTCGAAGGAGACGCCGCGCCGAAATATCCCAGTCGTTTGTCACGATTAGCGCCGCCACCGCTGCTGCCACCACATCCACCCCCGCACGCACACATCCAGTCCGTTCGGTCAGCTCGGAAATGCGGGGGGTGTGTGCGTGTGTGTTGTGCGGACGAGTGGCAGGTGGCGGCTCCCGCGGTCAGCACTGTATTACTTTCCGACTGCCGCCTGCCGCCTCCACCACGCAGCACTGATTTGGGCCGCCACCCACCCACACACCGACTGCCACTTGCCGCAGCAATCTGCGGAAGCGCTCTGCACGTGCACAAACGCACGTGTGTTGTGCTGCTATAACCGTTGGCCTCGTTCCTGCCACCGCCACCGTCACACTACACGCAGCGTTGGCGGCGCCGCACTAAACAACTGACAAGTAATGTCGTTAAATTAACGCATCGGTCTCGTCGTAAAATTAATATATAAATCACGGGCGCCCGGGGCCGATCACTTGCTGCAGAAGATGCTTCCGTTATCAGTTTGCATTCAAATGAATAGTAAAAATAAATAGCAAGTTGGTAGTAGCTCAAGTAGAAGAAGAGGAAGAAGTTCTTACGTTACCACCACTACCGCGCCTTCGCCATCGAAGCAGCAGCAGCAGCAGCAGCAACAGAGCGGTCGCGCGCGCAGAGGCGGGCAGCATCCGCAGAGCGTGCGCGGCACATAGCACTCGGCGGTGCGCCTTCGACGGCGTTCGGTGTCCTCGCCTGCGTCAGTCCGCTGCCACCCTTCGTGCACGCCGGTCGCGTTGATGCTCTTACGCGCGCGCGCGTTGTGTTTCGCCCCACCGCCACCCGGTTCGTCCTCGTGCGTTTGGTGATTTTTACCCAGTTTCGCAATGTGCACGTTCATTTGATAATAACCCGGTGATTGTGTAAGTTAGTGATAGTGCGAAAAGTAAAAGTGATTGTGCGTGCTTGCCGGTACCCAGGACATGATAGCCAGATGAGCCCAACGCATCCACCATCTTTCGCAACGATGGCCGCCGCTGCGTGGTTCCTGTTGGCGGCATCGCTGGTAACCTGCACCGCGGCGACGAGCACCAGCAAGGACATCCTGCCGCCGACCGACAGTGGCGTGCCGATGCTGCGCTACGATGCGCCCGACGACTGCCAGTGGTGGGTGCGCGATCCGGCGTCCAGCAACGGCGGCCAGCTGGACGAGGTGGCGCTCACCTGTAAGCTGCGCACCATCAACTCGGAGTTCGACACGACCAACTTTAGCGTCATCCCATCCGAGCACACCACCTCGCTGCGCATCGAGTGCAGCGACGTGATTATGTCGCGCAGCGCGCTCGACGATCGCAGCTTCGTGCACCTGAACCGGCTGCGCGAGCTGGAGCTGGAGCACTGCAAGCTGGGGCGCTGGCCGGCCGGCACGCTGATGGGGCTGCGCGATCTGCGCAACCTCACCGTGCGCACGCACAACACCGACTGGCCGGCGATGTCGCTGGACTTCTCCGCCGAGAGCTTCGTGCCGGTGCGCCAGCTGGAGCGACTTGATGTCAGCTGCAACAATATCTGGTCGTTTCCGGAGAACGTCTTCTGCCCGCTCACCAATCTGGTGGCGCTGAACGTGAGCGAGAATCGCTTGCAGGACGTGAGCGATCTCGGTTTTCGCGAAAAAGCGCCGCCGAGTCAACCGCAACCGTTGATCAGCAACGCGGATGATGATCACGCACGCCCGGAACAGGCACGCACGCTGGCGCATCCGTGCAGCTTGGACATCCAAGTGTTGGACACGTCCCACAATCACTTTGTGCTGATACCGGCGAATGGCTTCGGCGTGCTGCGTCGTCTGCGAGAACTCTACATACACAACAATGAGATTTCGATGGTTGCTGATAAGGCGCTCGCCGGTTTGAAAGCGTTGCAGATCTTTGATTTGTCGAATAACAAAGTGGTCGCACTGCCATCGGAGCTGTTCAAGGATGCCACCGGCTCCATCAAGGAAATCTATCTGCAGAACAATTCGATTAGTGTACTTGCGCCGGGGTTGTTTGCCAATCTGGAGCAATTGCTGGCGCTTGATTTGAGCAAGAATCACCTAACGAGCGCGTGGATCAACGCCGACACGTTCACCGGCCTGATTCGGCTCGTCCTCTTGAACCTCTCCTACAATCGCATCTCAAAGCTGGAGCCGGCTTTCTTCAAAGACCTGTACACGCTGCAGATCCTCAATCTGGAGCACAATCTGCTGGAGACGATACCGGCCGACACGTTTGCGCCGATGAGCAATCTGCACACGTTGATTCTCTCCTTCAACAAGATCACCTACTTAGACGCCTACTCGCTGAACGGACTCTACGTCCTCTCTCTGCTGGCGTTCGATAACAACGTACTGGAGGGCATTCATCCGGAGGCGTTCCGCAACTGCTCCAGCTTGGAGGATCTGAATCTGAACGGCAACGTGCTGACGGCGGTGCCGCTCGCGTTGAAGGACATGCGACTCTTGCGCACCGTCGATCTGGGCGAGAACGTTATCACCTCGCTGGAGGAGCCTGGCTTTCGCGGCATGAACAATCTGTACGGCTTGCGCTTGATTGGCAATCGCTTGCAAAACATCAGCAAGCGTGTGTTTACCGATCTGCCAGCGTTGCAGATCCTCAATTTGGCGCGCAATCGCATCCAGCGCATCGAACACGGCGCGTTTAGCTACAGCCCTAATTTGCAGGCGGTGCGCTTGGACAACAACCAGATGACGGACATGAGTGGACTGTTTGCCGACATCGAGAGCCTGCTCTGGCTGAACGTGTCCGATAATCAGATTGAATGGTTCGATTATGCGCTCATACCCCGCAATTTGCAGTGGCTCGATTTGCACAAGAACAATGTGCGTGAGCTAGGGAATCACTACGGCCTGGACATGGAGCTCAAGCTGCAGACGCTGGACGCGAGCTTCAATAAGCTGGTGAAAGTGAACGCGGGCGCTGTGACGAGCGGCCTCGAGCTGCTCTTCCTCAACGACAACCTGATCACGATGGTCGAACCGCACACGTTCCTGAAGAAGATGAATCTGACGCGTGTGGACCTGTATGCGAATCAGATCGTGAGCATGGATTTGAACGCACTGCGGCTCACGCCCGTCGACCCGGAGCGGGCGCTGCCCGAGTTCTACATCGGCGGCAATCCCTTCCAGTGCGACTGCACCATGGAGTGGCTGCAGCGCATCAACAAGCTAGACCACCTGCGCCAGCATCCGCGCGTTATGGACTTGGAGAGCATCTACTGCAAGCTGCTGTACAATCGTGAGACAAACTATCTGCCCTTGATCGAAGCCGAATCCAGTCAGTTCCTCTGCACGTACAAAACGCACTGTTTCGCGCTGTGTCATTGCTGTGATTTTGACGCGTGCGATTGCGAAATGACTTGCCCGACGAACTGCACGTGCTACCACGACCAGTCGTGGTCGGCGAATGTGGTGGAGTGTTCGGGCGTCGGCTACACGGAAATGCCGAGCCGCATTCCGATGGACGCCACCGAGGTCTACCTGGACGGCAACAACTTCGGCGAGCTATCTAGCCACTCGTTTATCGGGCGCAAGAACTTGAAGGTGCTGTACGCGAACAACTCTAACATTGCCGCCGTCTACAATCACACGTTCAGCGGACTGCGGCGGCTCGTTGTGCTGCACCTGGAGAACAACCACATCAAAGAGCTTCTCGGCTTCGAGCTGACGTCGCTGGAAAACCTGCGTGAGCTCTACCTGCACGGCAACCGCATCCATCACATCGACAATCGCACTTTTGGCGAGCTGAAGCAGCTGGAGGTGCTGCGGCTGGACGGCAATCGGCTGCACTACTTTGCCGTGTGGCAGTTTGCGCTCAATCCGTACCTGGTGGAGATCGGGCTCGCCGACAACCAGTGGTCGTGCGAGTGCGGCTACGTGCAGAAGTATCGCACGTGGCTGCAGATCAACTACGGCAAGGTGGCGGATGCCGGTCGGCTGGCGTGCATGTACAGCAATGTAACGCAGGCGCTCGGCCCGCGGCTCGCCGATTTCAATGCGACCTCGTGCGCTTCCTACTCGGGCGATACGCGCGCCATCGTCGAGAGCCAGGTGATGAACGACTACCTGCCGCTGCTGCTGGGCACGATGTGCGCGTTTCTCGCGAGCGTCGTCGTCGTATGCGGCGCGTTCTACTATCGCCGCGAGCTGCGCGTGTGGGTCTACTCACGCTGCGGCCTGCGGATGTGCTACAAGACGACGGCGTTCGAGGAGGCGGCCGACAAGGATCGCCTCTTTGACGCGTACGTCAGCTACAGCGTGAAGGACGAGGCGTTTGTCGCGCAGGTGCTGGCGCCCGGCCTCGAGGGCGGCGAGCACGGCTACCGCCTTTGCCTGCACTATCGCGATTTTAACGTGTCTGCGTACGTTGCCGACACGATCGTCGAAGCGGTTGAATCGTCACGGCGCACCGTCATCGTGTTGTCGAAGAACTTCCTGCACAACGAGTGGTGCCGCTTCGAGTTCAAGTCGGCGCTGCACGAGGTGCTGAAGGATCGCCGCCGGCGGCTGATCTTTGTCGTCACCGGCGAGCTGCCGCAGCGCGATCTCGACCCCGACCTGCGGCTGTACCTGAAGACGAACACGCTGATCGAATGGGGCGACCGCCAGTTCTGGCAGAAGCTGCAGTTTGCGATGCCGGACGTGAAGCGGCCGTGCGTGCACCAGCGCTCCAGCGTCAACATCTACGCGTCGACGACGCCCACGCACAACAACCACCAGCACCACCATTCGCTGGCGCATCCGCACCAGCATCATAATCACAGCAACACTGGAAGCATGCGTGGTCCCGCGCTGCCACCGCCGCCGCCACCCGGCAAGCTGCCGCCGTTCCTGCAGCATCCGCCTAGTCTTCCGCGCGACACGCGCACGCTACCGCATCCCCTATGGGCGTAGCGCTTAAACAAACGCAGGTGAGCATCATCCGTAAATATTTGCCAACTTATACGCAATCATAAATAAGCGGCCACGGTGATAATTATCACTTGGTGGTGGAGCGCGGTTGAGTGAGTGAGTGCTGAACAAATTGCGACTTCTGCGAAAAAGCCGGGCGCACAAAAGATCGCTCAGCGGCCGGGCATTGTGCGCTATTTAAATAGATGAATTTCGAGTGACAGGCAAACAAACGACGAGTTGGTCCGGCGTGCGCACAATAGCGAACGCTCTAATCGCTCCTCTTTCTCTTCTCTCTGATTTTTTTCTTCTCGCGTTTTGGTCGTCTTCTTCGCCCCATGGCGACATTTTCCGAGTCCACACACGACACGACACTTTATTCATCAGTATGGGATGCTATTGAGTGCCAGTTAGAGGATCACCTGGCCGTAAAATTGCATGTGGACGACGCCCAATGAGTGGCGCGAAGAATGGTCTTGAGGGAGAGCCTTCAAGTATGAATAGCGCGTACGAATTGCGCGCCATTGTGTGGATGGTCGGCTGTTAAGAAGGGTATACATACAGGATGCGACATTTTCTTCTCAATAGTGTGTCACCGTCGTCGTCGTCGGCGTGGTAGCCGTCGTCTTGCTTTGCCTATATAGTTGTTCCGTTGATTTAATCACTTAAGACGCGCCCAGCCAGGGTTTCGTTCCCGGGAGAAGGCAGATGCGATTACTACCGGCATTGTTCGGCGCTGCCAGCAATCCCATTTTGTTAATGTGATTTGTATGGCTATTTTTAACGAGCTTCAAGAGACACACGCAGTCTATATACCTGCCATCGGTCTTCTTTTTTGCGCTCTGGGGATGGATGCACCCTTAAATTAGCGAGCATTGTGCTTCTTGATTGTAATCAACGTAACTTTACGGCACAGCGTGTTGGCGGTGAAATTATGACTGCAGGTCGTAAATCATATGGACCAGCTGCTACGTACGCAGCTAGGCTCCGGCGTCTTCACAGTGTTCCTTCCGCCCGCGATAAACTGCAAAAAAGGACCGGAAAGAAAGCTGGCGGTCATTGCACCCGCGGACGCAATCGGAAGTCGATATAAATTCGCATTAGTAACCTTTCCGGGTTTGGAGCGGTGATGTCCATCGGACCGACGACCACAATGTGCAAATATTTGCGCAGCCAAGAGACGGGCGCTCGAAAACGCGCGTCTGGCAAAGATGTCAACCGATATTTTCTCATGCAACACGACCTCGACCCACAAGGAGGGGATGAAAAGAAAAGAAAAGAGCGTAGTTGGGATGGGTTTTTGGGCTGCTTCGTTAACTCGCTGCCGCCCGCTTTCTACTACATTGTCGTCCTTTTTATATTCTTTTCGTGTGCGTTCCGGCGTGCATGGAGAAAAGAAGACAATGCCCCCGGTGCGTGAGACGTGATACTCTTCTTCGGCAGCAGCCCTTTTACAGGCTGCAATCCGGTAGGTCGTTGCTTTAATTCAAAGCAGTCGATAGCTGGCCCGCTTGCATGCGCGAAAGGGCCGAAAACCTTTTTGCAACAATTTCGCCACGTGGCGCGGGCAATCCTGGTAGCACCGAGGGACGGATATACGTTTAGCTGTCAACGACTCATAAATATGTATTAAAATTTATATTGCGGAATTATTATTATACCTGGCTATTGTACGCTCGCGCGAAGGTGGATGAAGTGTTGCGTCCCCCTCTGCGGGGCGGGTTGATGATTGCCTTAGTGACTCTCGGCGGTGCCCGATCTAATTTCGGGGCGAGCCCATCAAGGAAGCGCGTGTGCGCGAGCGAAGGAAGGACAGAGCCGCATGACGCCTGAGATGATGGGTCGCCGCGCGGCGCGGAACGAGACGGATATTATGGAGTGTACAACCCGACGAGCAGCGGCAGCGCCTATTGTGCTCGCATTTAAGTGGACGATTATTTAACGCCAAAGCGTCTTCTCTCTCGTGCGCTGGGATACCGAAAATTTTCTCATTTTTATTTCTTCTTTTTTTTTGGTGTCTGTTCTTCTCTCGAAATTTATTTTGTTAATTAACTGTTACGGGCATATTTTTCCGCGTCGATTAATCGCTCGTGCCAGATGCTGCGATTCCCACGCGCTGCGCCGCTCGGCAATTTATGGAAATATTCAACAATCAAATATTGATATCATTAATTATTGTCGGAAATCTGAAATTATAGACTTCTTGATTGCAAGCAGCATTAATTTGAAGAGGATATAAGATGGGAATTGGCGTTATCCCGTTGCATTTATTTAACTGCAAAGAATATGGGGTATAAGAATATTTTTATAGTTGGAGGGTTGGAAACGATGGTTCCGCAAGGCATTTAAAACACACATTTCATTCACATCGTTACATTTGTAGCGCGCGACATCGCTAGTAGTTGTGTGAGATGATATCGCGCGGAAGCTATAAATTACTGCCGACCACTTTCCACCTCTCGCTTGCACCCGAAACAACAACAATTTTTCTAATCGTAATTATACTCTCTCTCTCTCCCTGTCTGTGGCTGTGTGTATCGCGCGCGCCGCATTCCAATTGAGAACGGAATAGCAATTATCGTCCGATGCCGAAAATGCAGTGGCAGACACAGACGAAAATTTCGAACGTCGAGATAAATTCGTTAATGTGTTAACTTTAAGTGCGGCGCGTATTAATCAACCGCGTGCGGGCGAATGCACAGCGGCCGCAAGCGCGCCACGCGAAAGGGGTGATTAATTAAAATTCGTGTTTTGTCGAAATTTAATGCAACATTTGTCGTGGAATGGCCCGCATTCGATTCATATATACACGCAATACCCGTCGCTCGCCGCTTAATTGAAACCAATTTATTCCGTTTTTTATGTGCGCCGCCGCTTGCCGTGCCGCCCTGCCGGCGAATTGGGAATCGATGGTTGAATATATTCTTCGGCCGCGCGCGGCGCGCCATTCCTTCCCGTTTCGCTTTGTTCGCCGCGCCGCGCCGTGCCGTCGCAAACTCGAACGAGAGGAGGCAAACGCGTATTTGCATATTGATTAAGCATTTTCTCCTTTGCGAAAATACCACAGTGCCGCTGTGTCACTCCACAATCGCACGCACACACACACGCACGCACGCACATGTTTGCGTTGCTCTTCGCCCATCATACTTATACTCACTCAGCGTCCCGCCAACGCCAACTCGGAAATGTGTTTGTTTTAAAGTCCTCAAGTGCACAAGTCGCGACAAGTCAGGGGCCCGTCGTTCATTCTTTCCCCGTGCCCTATGCTGCGCGGTGGCGGTAAGCACTCTTCGAAAACTCTTCCACTCTGCGGCGCTGAATTTATTATTTATTCACTCGATTTGCCCAAGATGCATTGCGCAAATCTTGGAAATTGCATCTCTCGCTCACGCACGCTCGCACGCAAAGTGCGACGAACTTTATGGCGGAAGCGATAGATGATGAGTTACGAGCGCGCGACGCGACATCCCCCTTTCTGATAAGTCTTGTTATCGTTTTGAATTATTATATGCGGGACGGGGCGGGGTGAGGAGGCGTTCAACTCCTTGGGGACGCGTCTTAGGGCTCGGATATGATAAAGCAGTTGTGGTGGAAGTCGATATGGGCGCCAATTTTCCATCAAACACTCAGCGAAATGCGATAAGGCCTACAAAAAAAAAATCAACCGTTCATAATTGTATTCTTCACGACTCAACACTCTCTGTTCAATGCGATGATGGCTTTTGCGGTATAACCAGCAACACCTGCGGTTTTGACTTTTGACTCGGGGTGGGCGCAGCGAATCGGGCCATCCGCTTCGGTTCGCCACAACCGCAACGTGTTCGGCGAGGGAAGTAAGAGGCCCCGTGTGAAGTCAATCTGTGGTCAGCGGGGCGCTGGCGTTGCTCTTGATTCGTGTGTCGTGCGTGAAACAAAACACAAGACCCCCGATTGCTTTGCGTGCATGCAGGAACCAGCTACATCCAGAGCAGGACGTCGCACGTTAATGTATTCTCACTAGCGCGCGCGCGCAGAGCCGCCTCATTTAAACAGCGCTAACAAGAAGCGGATGTTCTGCATTAGTCCGATCATTTCCACCTCGTCGTCGGCGAGGCGAAGGCGCGGCAACGCTCGAGTGAAAAACGACGAAAAAGAAGCCTTAATAATCATCGTTTGCGCATGCGTATGCGCGTTTAGTGCCTCTTTATAACACGTTCTCACGTCACGTCACGGGCGCCGCGCCGTGCTTTGTTTATAATGCTCAACGTGTTTCTTTTCTTTTCTGTCACTTGAATATTTCCTCTTGAGTTTTCTATGTCCTTTAGTTGAAAATCACCGAAGTGGTGAGGCAATGACAAAGCGAAGAAATCGTAGAAGTGGGCGGCGGCGGCGTGTGGATCTAATGATCTTGTTTTTGTTTGAATCGATGCTTGGCCTGCTTGTGGGTCACCTCGTTTTCGGTTTCTTCTAAATTTATATCCTCCGCCCGGTCACTGCTGCCGCTGCTGCTTCTTGCGACGGGAGGTCCGCTCGCGCGCGCGCCACGTAGGTGTAGCTAATGGCCTCCTAATTATCTGCGTCGGGGTCTTTTTCGTGCGCTGTCTGATTAGCCGCGCACGCACGCATCCAGCAAAACAAAGGCGTCGCGCGTCGTCGTTCATCATTTCGTGTCAACGCATCGCTACGTTTGTCGCTCGTTAAAACCACACACCATCAACTCGACCAGCATTCCAGAAAAATTATAAAATAGGAAACAGTTTTCTTGTCTTATTCTTAATTCGTTATATTCGCCGTTCGAAGGGATGGACCAGTAGAGCATTTGTAGCATTATGATTTTCACGTCAAACCTAGGAAGGAAAAAATGGCTTTCGCTTGAAGATGATACGCGATGAGGTGCGTTTGGTGGGTAAAGCGTTTGTGTTAAGTACGGCTCCGGCCGGCCGCGTCTTCCGATCTTTAATCTTCCACCTTACATACTTACATACATTATGCGCTTACACGGGTTCCCCGCGCACTCACGCGCGCGTGCATACTACTTAATACTTACCACGTATACTTAGCGTTTGTAATGTAATCGTGCGCGCGGCGCAGACGAGTTGCGTGCGCCTCAAACACGACATGCACACTCTTCTTCTTCTTCTTCTTCCTCCTCCTCTTCTTCTTGTTAAACCTCTTTGCCTTTTTTTTTCTCGTCTCCTCCGTCGGGCATCTCTTCTCTTGGTTGCGTTCAACTTCACCATCCATTCGCGACTACCTTCATCATCATGACGATCACGGTCTCGCGGCGTCTGCGTTGTCGTCGATTTCGTGTGAAGCGCACACCTTCCAAGCGGCGAAGAAGGATTGCCCGAGTCGTCGGTAGCGCAATTAAGCCAAGCGGCGCGCCACACGTTTTAAATTATTTAAAATGCGTTATAAATCGGCGCGCGCGTCTTATCGCGCGTCCTTCGTGCTGCGCCGACCGGCGACACAATGCCCTTGGCTTGCTGCTATACGCACTCAAATTCAACTTAAATTTAAATTCGAACAATGGATCAATGCGCGCGATCTGCTTACAATGACTCCATATATTAAAGCTCCGGTTGGGACAACATTCTTTGCATAAATACATCTACTTCGCATGCTATTTATAAAGTTTTCAATGCGCTACCTTTTTGCACGCGCGCTCCACTTTTAATCCTTGTCGTCGCGCCGCCGCCACCGATATTGGAAGGGGGCTCTCGAAAAGTTTCCACGGTGCACATTTTGATTGATGAATTAATAAGTGGAACAAGTGGGGGAACAACAACATAACAACATCAAGAGATGTTGCCGGCTCTCTGAAACTTGTCCCGAAGTCTCCTTTTCCTTCTGCTCTCCTTCCTCCATCGGATAGGTTTCATTCGACCGTTTTAAGATTCCGGATGCTCACGAGCGCGATGTATAGTTGCAGATTGAAAGGGCTCAAGGCACCCCTCTAAGAGCCCGCCGCCGCCACTCCATCCGCATCCGAAGCGATGCTCACAAACAAATTAGAATATCGTTATATCTACGTCCTGCCGGCGCCTGAATGTAAATGTAACGTAATACTGCTTGCGCGCCCCGGTTATATAATCGCCGTGTGGAAAGTGGCAGCGGGTCTTCGCCTCCCCCGCGCACGAATTATTCACGTGCCTCCCTTCTTCTGTCTCTTCATCATAACTCGCAAGACACCGGCCTCCCAAGTTGGGTACGCGCGAACAATGCTGGAAAATTTCGCGTGAGTTTTCCTTTAATTTCGACTTGGCAAACGGGAGCGCAGCGCGCGCGCTTGTACATCAAGACAATCAATATTAATATAGGTCAT
The DNA here is from genome assembly GCA_030264135.1 of Myllaena sp. GC000078. Lineage (NCBI taxonomy): Eukaryota > Metazoa > Arthropoda > Insecta > Coleoptera > Staphylinidae > Myllaena > Myllaena sp. GC000078. The sequence goes on from JARJDR010003079.1 coordinate 13,536, forward strand.
TGTTTCGTACAAACATTTAGGAGGGCTGCCTTAGTCGCCCGTGATTCATAACTTCGCAAACTTTGGCCTCCTTCATGCCCGTCTAAAGTCGAAGATTTTATAATCATTTTCTACTCGCTCTCTTCGGCGACGACGCCGACGACGATGACGACGAAGCGAAGCGTAATAACTTCCACGTGTAGGTATACACTGGCTTTCATATAAAATATATGATGGCGCATGCCGCAAGCCGCATGCTCTCGATAATTTTGAAATTACGTTGCCCTTTGTTGGATTTTTGTCAGCCGCATGGGGCGGCGCAATGCGGCGGCGACATATTAGCTCCCGGCGCGGAAGATTGCGCGCGTGCGTTTAATTAAAAAATCTCCGCGAAGCATTAAAATTCTCCGCGCGAAATCTTTTCGCCAATACGTGATCAAGTGCGGGGTGGGATGTTGATCGATCATGCGTTATCATGCGCGAATATTTGCGGAATAAATAAATGGACATCGCCGCAGTGGAAATGCAAATAAGCAAAGTTGGCAGAAACGGGGCATGCGAGGGCTGGATAAAATCAACCCCAACGTTCGTCGGGCTCGATTTAAATCTAATTTTATTTGCCCAGTCCTCCAATTACGGTGTGCGCGTATTTTTTCATGACTGCGGTTTCAGTTCTTTTTTCATGCCCAAAATGTAGTAGGTAGATATCGATGGTTTTGGGTTTTGGTGTGAGGAAACGAGGACACAATGATACATTTCCAAATCCAGGGGGTTGCGCTGGCACCGCCGGAGGGTTGCAGTAATTTCATCGATATTTCATGCGCACATGCATGCATGCAGACAACGCGCGCGACTGTTGGCGAGTGAGAGATATATGCGTGCTGGACACATTTACCCCCTCACGCAAACACCCCAAGCAACCCGCGTTTGGGTCAGTGGCGTTTGACAAAGATTCATTGTCGACCGCACGGCGCGCGCGCCACCAGACGTTAATTCCGCCGATTGCTGCTTGATTGTCATCTCCGTCCACCGAGTGGAAAACTCATGCTGTCCAAACCCATCGCTTGTGGACGCTCGGTGGACGTGGCGCATGCAAAATTTGATCTTTCGTGCGCGATAAGAGTTTTAATAATTTCGGGGGGTGAGTTGTGCGCGTCCGGCCAGCCGGCGTCAATAATTGCCATCCGCTTCACTTTCTCTCACCCGACTCGCACACCCTCTAATTAACTGCGGCCCCCAAACTGACATGTTTCTCTTTAACAAGCTTCCATATATTATTTCGGTTCCTTACCCTCCCGCTGCTGGCGTATCCTGCTTATGAAATATTTGTGTTAATTGCTGCGCGTCATCTATAATGATCGGTTTGCGTTGAGTGAATTATGGATGGCGCATATTTTGCATATTTCCTAATAATTCCATATGTCGTGGGATGCCACAAGCCATGGGCATGGTCATTAAATCCGAATAGATACGCCTGACAAACCGGGATGCTGGGACGCTGCTCGAAATGATCATGATGCAATCGAAATGGGAAGGCGGATGGGAGAGATATCGCTCAACTTCCAACCCTCCCTATAATAACATCAAGCGGTCAGACCGTGTTCCGCATGGTTACACCCTTCTTCGGGTCTCGGGAATATTCATATTTTATCATCGATGCCACATCGGGGACGGGGGAGGGTTGTGGGGACACATCTATTTAATTTCACGCCGAGATGAGTCGTGAAGAATGTCCGAGATTGGGTACCATTTTATATTACTTAACACGCAAAATTCGTAGCAAAAGGGGGGAAAATTTACAGTTCCCAGCAATGGTTTTTAGCGGTGGGTGCGACCGCCCAGCGGGAGAAGTAACATGTGGGTGGAATGTGCGAGAGTTGGCGTCAATGATATGGCGTTGGTGGCGTAGTAAATTCCGCATCGTTTATCAACCGCGGCACAAGTCGGAGCGCGCATCGCTGGATTAGAGCAACATTTATTGCGTTACTTGTTTTTGTACTGCTGCGCGCGCAATACACCTTCTGCGCCCCTTCCACCCTCCGAAGCAATGTGATGGTGGCGAATGACATATAGATATGGATTGTGTGGAATCTAGGTCAGTGCATGGATGATAAATCTTCCACATAAAGCCAACTATACATTCATTTCGCGATATTATATACGAGTAGCTTTCAATAAAAGTGCAATTTCTTAGTTTTTGTCCATTTACAAGCGTATAAATAATTATCGGGTACATATTAATAAATTTGTTTGGTCGTTAGTCGATCCAATTTTACATGCAGAGCGTGCTAATGAAACTAAGTACGCGGACAGGAGCGTACTCGGAAATGCGCCCCGCC
>JARJDR010003087.1:0-11908 GCA_030264135.1 Myllaena sp. GC000078
GAACTGCATAATCAGTAGATTTGTCAGTGTTTGCTCATGAAACTTTTTTCGAAACGATAAATCTAAGTCTGCAAATTGCAAACAACAAAACTCGGCATTCTTTGAAATATTTATGGCTCCGAAAGGGTAACTGGTGACTTAGTCAACTTCCGGGAATAATAAAAACTAAGATTTTGCAATTGCCCATAAAATGAGGAAAAGGGGTAATTCAAAAAACTGTTTTCGCAACTCTTTTTTTTTGTGCGTTTTTACAACATCATAAACATTGGGAAGGGTTGATCTTCAAAGTTGGCATTCTCAGGAAAAAAATAGTTACTGCTAACATAAAACTAACTACAATAGAAACACGATTCATAAATTAAATTAAAAATAAATATTCGCCTAAGCATTCGTGGAATTATACGCAATGTCAAGCGATATCATAATTTTTCGTATTTAACGATCGATGGAAAACTCCCCAGCGAGAATGATCGCACTTCAGCAATAAAACACAACATTTTAAAAATCATAATTCATCGTTTTACGCGTTCTGCGTTCGTTCGTGCACGGCGTCCAGACACTTTTATATATTTTCACATTCCACCTTTGGAGCATTTTTCCATAATGTTTTTTTCTCCATTAGTAAAATCTCCATCGGGCTCGGACGTGGGGCACCTTTCGCGGTCTGATTTGTGTCCGTCCGTGATTTTATAGCAAGAATATATAATATCAGCGGGACATGGTCTTCTTCTATTCGGTTGCATCGCTAAGCCTCGCTCGTTCTATTATATCTAGATGGAAAGGTCCAAAGCTGTTTAATTCGGGCGCAGGCAGCGCCTATTCGGTTTGATATCGGGACGCGCAGTGTCGGCCGCGAATCTCTTCCACCTCTTTCGGCGGTCGGCGTCGCCGTGGGCTTCTTCGCCGACGAAGAAAGATAAAACTAGGCAAGGAATAATCGAATCAGTGATTCGGATAGAGTGAGAACGAGTTGGCGTTGAATTTTTTTCCTAAACGTTTTTGATACGCGCGCAGAAGTCGACGTGGCTGCGCACAGGGGTCTTAAGTCTACTCTCGTCTATGTCTCGCTGGCGGGCATCGGGCATCGCTTGCGACTTCGGTTCGTGTGCGTACGAAAAAAAAACGAACTGGCTAGAGCGGGAACCTTGAATTCGAAATAATTATTCCTTGCAGGTGCATCATCGCGACCGACTTCATATAAGCTCGTAGTCATCGTATACAAGGTGTCTTCGAGGACTTCAAATTCAATAAGAATTTCAGTTAATTGCAAAACCAACGCAATAATTTATTAAAATCAATTATATTTTGTAAACGGATGAAAATTTACTGATTTGATCCATTGATCCAAGACTTTCGGCAATTTCAGTCTGCAATTAAAGTGGACATGATTTTACACTCTGAATGGCTATCGGTTAATTGCATGCGTACTTGTTACTACCGGTAAATGCGTTCGATGTGTAAACGAAGCGGAAAATTGTGTACCATTCAAATGTCTGGCTCTTGACAAACAACGGAGTAAACAATTGCGTTTGGTTTGAATTTGGTGACGTGTAGATGTCGGGTACGTTTTGCGTTCGCAATATAACGTTTCACATAAAGCCGTAATCAATTTAATTAGGATTGTCTTAATTGTCAAAGCCGCAATGCGAACTTGCTGCTGAAACTGTAAATAATGTAGTAAAATAGATACGAATTGAACGAAATGAAAATATCAAGAAATGATAGAAAGCAAATTGTAATTTGAGCATTGATTTATTAATAGAAAAGATGTTGCTGTGGAACTATTTTAAGTAATATTTTTTATTTAAGTATATAGTTTGCATATATTTGCATACGATTAGTGTTCATTGCCATATTTGCCAGCGAACATGGTTCGTTTGTGATTCGCAGTTCATTGAAACGTCGGCAATTTCAATAACCTAATTTCGTATTTTACTCATGTAGTTTTTTTCTGCTTGTAACATTGGCAAGCATAAACAAATATCCGCTCGAAGGTTATTGGACTATTACATATGTCCCGTGTTCATTAAATAATATTGCTAATTACTCCAGACGATTAAATTTGTGATAATTTGAAGACTATTTATTTGCATAATTACTTTCTAATACTACTTAAAATAATAGCAGACTAGCAAAGAAAACGAGGAGAGATCGTGGCTACGGTAGTGTTTTGATAGAATATTTTGCGTAGGACGCGTATTACGTATTGCTAAATAATATCGCCAGCAATAAATTGCACAACGCGTAAACATTGCCCGGAGGTTTCGCATTTACAACAGCCACAACGCACTCGAATTCGTAATACGCTTTGAAAACTCTGTTTATAATGTCGAAAATTATGTCATTTTTTACGCAATGCATCGTCATAGCGAAAATGTTCGTCGTTAAAACCTTGAAACGTGCTAAAACTAACCGTAATACTGCAAATGTTGTTGAAATTTCACGTTGTAACATTTTTTTGCGCACTATTAAGTTAGGATTTAAAATCTACAAAAAATCCTTCTGAAATTTAATCGAATCATAAATTGATGCACACACGCATGCACGTTTCACCTGACTTAGTTTTTTCTTTGATCGCTGCTTGACCAGGTGAAAAGCCCGCCTTCAGGTGCGCCGCCCGTCGAGTAATAATAATACTAATAATGGGTGGTCATTCACAATGAACCTTTTGAATTTGGAGAGCGGCTAGACACACGAAGAAAGTTATTTATCGGCGTTATCGCGCAAGGGTGCAAGGGTGCAACTTTTGGGCCATCACCTGTACTTTGTTTAACAACAGCGTTTAGGGGCGATTAGTGAACGGACACGTTGTTATTTTTCCCTCCAATATTTACGTACGGATGCAGCTTGGCCAAAATTGCAACCTGCAAACCAATTATTTTTATTTTCGCATAGTATCTGTAAAATAAAATTGAATTCGTAAAAAATGGAAACTTGTTCAATAATCTAGTAAATACGTATATTGATATAAGTATTAAATTAAATAATATTTAAATGATTACAACTTTCCATTTCTATCTAATACAATTCCAAACCCGAAAATTTGGCACGTTCCATTCAATTTCTTCGCGCACAAAAGCATATTGACTAATGACTTTCACAACAACTCACTCTGTCCGTCGATCGGTCATCAATAAAACGGAGTGGCGAGTATTTTTATTAATTATGTTGTTTGCGTGTGTCGGTTGGCCTTTCTACTACATAACATTCCGACTCACGAAAGAAAAAACAATTTGCGAGGCGAATTTCGGCCAACACAATTCAACATTCATGATTCGACACTTTTTCCCGTTTTTTTCTTCTTCGATAATAACGTCACACTCGGCGAGCTAGGGGGAGTCCGCAATTCACTAATAGCTTCTTCATTCCTCGGTTCGTCCGCGCGCTGTGGCAGTCGTGTAACATTGCACAACGTGCCACCTAGACCATAACCGCATAGTACCTACCTAATAGCAGTAGTAGCCAGCCAAAACATAGAAAATAAATAGAAACATAGCGAAACGTAGACAAAGAATGGCCATGCCCATGGATGGGCAGGAGGAAAAACGGTTAAACGGTCACGAAACATGCGCCCTCCCGCCAGCCGCGTGCGATTAAAATATTTTTGGGATCGGCTGGAAATTGTGTGAATTTCGTTAAAAACTGCAGTCGAAGGTCGAGTGGCAGGCGCACACTATCGCGCTAGGCGAGAATGAGACGGAAGTGCATTTTTATTAAGCCTACATCCGGCTGCACCCCTCGCCGTCGCCCGTCGCCGTCGTCGACAATTACGTTGGTGTCTGCCGAACGAACGCCCGCCAGTGACAATCGCCCATCGTTTGCTTATTATGTGCACATTTTTCGGGCACTCGTAATAGATAATGTACGCACACGGCCGCACTGCTGCTGGTTTCATTTTTTACATGTCGAAAATATTGTTGCACGCCTGTGAATGGTTAATTGGTGCAATGCTAAATTGGGTGCAGTTGAGCGTGGCGCACGTCGATGGGGGCAGATTCATTAATTTTATCATATTCACACACACAAACACTATGGTTTAGAAGTTGCGACTCATTATTCTAATTTTGTTACAACTGATACATTCCGAAAATAATAAAATCAAAGAGTTGTGCGCCATCTAACATTTTATAGTGTTATTGTTGAAATTAATATTATTTTGATGCAAAATTACAAATGTGGAATTACAACCTTTCTAACTACGTAACTTGCGTGATTTTGATAGCCTTATGTGGCTAGACACGGTGCGTTAAATATTACCTGACATTAATTATTAAAATATCGTTAGAAAAACATTAGCAATATCATTTTTACGGCGAATTTAACACGAAATGGTAAACCGGAGTTATCATTTCAAGTACATGCGCTAAATTTCTTGTACATTTACTCAAATCGATTGCATTCGAATGCGTATAAATAATAGTTTTGATCGATAGCAACACCTGTTGTGAATTGTCACACCTGTACCTACATTGAAACTGACTAAATCGCTTGTTTGTTTCTATTCGGCATAGTTATAAATGGCATAAGTATATGTTGAGCAAGTCCAGCCAGCCAGCCGGCTGATTTATCGTCCCATCGATTTGCATTTTCGGCAATGTCGAAACGTGTAATTAGCACAATTATGCCGCATTTACATATTTTAATTACCGTTCGGTCGTCCGCTTCGCGCAGGCGGCGCGATAGCAATTTGGGCGACAAATGTTTACGTTAAAAATTGTAGCAAACAAACTGGTTTTCACTTTGCTTAAATTTATCGTCAAAATTAACTATGTTTTAAGTTGAGCAAAGGAATTTTTTGATATGTGCAAGAAAGAAAAGAGAAGGGTTAATTTTAGATGTCATCAAATCCAACATTAACAGAAAAGCCAATTAAGTCAGTTTTGTGTGAGATCCAAATCCACCCTTTTCAAGCTAAGCAAAATACAACTATCTTTTTCTCCTTGCTGTCATCTAAAAGTAAAAACACTCAACAAGTTCATCGTGCACAATATATGCGCAACAATCTCCTCCAGAGAATGTTTGCCATTAAAATATTTTTTCTACCTGCAACCCGTTCTTTTAGCATCCATCTGTATAATGGTCTAGCGCTAGTCCAGATTACGCGATGCAATCTCGGCAGCGGCGGGCGTTGTCGAATCGAAGCGAAATAAAAAAGGCAAAAAAAAAAACGGTGGCCGGCAGCTATAAACTAACTCACTTGGCGCGCACAGACGAACCCTTGGTTGGCTCATTAGAGATCTGGGTTAAAAGGCCTCCTCGGCTGTCGCTGTTCGCGTCCGCGGAAAGGGTTAGGCGATGTGGGAACACCGACGAAGCGATCGGGCGGGCGAAACACCTGCGAACATCCGTCTGCGGCCTCAAAAGAAGCGGGCAGATCCTCCCTCCCAGCTTGACAACGTCAGCCACATGTGCGCGCAATGACGCTGATGACGGCAGCGTCGAGGATTTATCGTGGGAGGCGTTTTTTTTTCGCGTTTGATCTTATTCTAAGTTCACCCCTTCAAGGTGCGTCGGCTTGGCAAAATATTCCCAAGATATTGATATTTAATTTACTAGCAAATTAATTGAGAAAGGGTTATAAATATTAGCCATTGTTGCGATGTGTTCAAGTCAAGCCAAGCAACTGCCGTCCGCATAAAAAGCATCCCCAGTTGGGATGAGATTTGTAGCAAGCAAGGCAATTAAAATGACATTTCGGACGCAATAAGAAAAAACAATGAATGGGGAGAGGAAACAGTCCGGCAGCGTGCGGAGACAGTCGAAAAGTATTTAGATAAATTCAGTCCAACCCGCCCCTCCTGCCTCCATTCCGACGGAAGGATGCACTGTGACCAACGTCGTCACTTGCGCTATCTGACAACTGGTGCGACAAAAAATCTCGGAATGTTTCGTCGATTGCGATTACAGCTGCTCCTGCTGATGGCTATTTGGTCATCCACCAAATCAGGAAGTTGAAGAAATAGAATTTGTTTTTTCTTCCACGCAATGAATTTAAAAGGTGGTTGTCGTTGTCAAACAAGTTTCATAATACGAAATGCATACAGGTAAAAAATATTCGAAGTTTATTGCGAAATTACTTTTTTGCGTTTGCGATGGTAACATTTTGCTAACCCCTTTTTACAAGCCGCTAAAAAAAACCCTGTCGGCATGTAGTGCTTTGAAGTGCTAACGAAAAATTCTGCAAATAGCAAATTTTACTGCAGGACAGCGTGGATCAAACAGGAAATAATAAACGGGTTTGAAATCAAGTAGAAACCTAGGATTCATTAAATTTTAATGGCCCTAGGTTTGACGTTTGAAGTTTCGACAACGCTAAAAACCACAGCATTCTTTTACCTCTTTATCTCAGGAATCGATCAGTTCCACTCTGTGTGAATTAGTTGTTTGGCTATTTAGCAAGCGGCGACCGCGAAGTCTCTGTTTGCTTTACCTCCCAGCATCAAAAACCTATCCGATCGCGCCAATTCACTGGGCGAAAGATAGCGCATCTCATCCACCCCCTGGTCGTAAATGGACCTGTCGTGTTTCCGTGTGTGTATCCATTTCGATATCTATTGTAGGCACAAGTGCGCATCTAGGAAATGCAACGGTACTTTCTCTCTCCTAATAGCATGAGAAATATGCGAAAACCCTTCTGCTTCTTCACTCACTCCCCTTTTAGGCGGAAGAGATGCATTTACGTTTTTATGCTCGTCTCCTATTTCACTTTATCGCAATCTCTCCTATTTTTTAAGCGTATTCGTTTGTTCTTTTAAGGCATGCGGATGCAAACCGCAATATATCTTTCTGGACCGCTTTCAGCAGCAGGTATATGTACCGTTAGACACCACCGTTAGCGAACATGCAATTTGCTATATTGGACCGAATCCCAGCCGCGCCCATTATATCGAACGCGCGATTCTCAGCGTCACCCTTTCCCACAGTTTTCATCAGCGAGAGATGTTAGATACATAAAAAACGCCGCGCACAGTTGCGAATGCGGTGCGGGTGCGAGCGTGGGATGCTCGCCGCGAAGTGAACCCTTCTTTTATGGCCTTACCGTTATAAAACTGGACAATTAAATGTTGCGAATTGTTTGGGGAGGTTGCACGCGGCGCTCGCAAGATGAATGCGGAAATTTTATGGCAAAGGCCAGTGTGCTAGACCACTAGATAAAAAACGAGTGGAGAGGTTGGACAGGATGAATGGGTGTTTTAGTGATTGGTATTTTTTTGCGTTAGCGTCAAAGAGATATTTTATGTCTACCTATAATTAAAAATCCACCCCTTTGGCATTAATTTATTTAATTGATCATTTTGTGATGTATTAATGCTGACAAATATCATTATAATATTGTGGAATTTCAAAAATTACATAAGTACTTATTATTTAAGGTCAACTTTAACATTATAGATTTTTTTATTATATTTGAAATATTTGCCCCGACTTTGCAGTTAATTCTCTAAAATTTTCCACTAAAAGAAATCACAATTCAAATTAAATAGAGTACCTTTATTCACAGATTAAAAACACGTGACAGGTGCATGGGGCAAGATCGTTAGCGGTCAATTAAAACTAATTAGAAGCTATATTACGATGCCAAATCTGAACTCAGCTGTTGTCATTTACAAAATGCTTTCTACACGAATAAATTCTGTCATTTCATTTCAAAGTTATACATATTTCAATAATTTCGTACGACGACGGCTGCGCCATAAGCTTAGCATTATGTTGCGATCTTTCCCGGCAACCTGAAATTATGAGGTATGATCGCACCAATTGATTTCTTAAAAAATATGAAGTATTCAACAGAATTTCTTTCTTGAGCTTAAAGTATAACTAATTTTCTTCATACATACCAAAATTTAGCCAACAAATCAAGATTATAACCAATAATTTCAGCGCACGTTCAAAGTCATGTCTAACTTGAGTTCATAGCAAAGAATAAAAATCGAAAAAAATTTAATTGTAAGTCGAAGCATTAGTTAGCTTCGTAATAATCAGTGCTACATTCTACTTTTTAGTTTTTAAAAAATGATGTACAATATCGTGTTGTCAATATCGATCTTGCCCCGTTTGCGAGCTTACCCCACTTCACCTTATTTAAAGTTTTTCCAGGATTCTTTTAGTAATGTGCGACTACCTGCAAGTTCCAAAATTTTACTGCCTAAACCCTTTCATGCGTTTTTGAAGAGCCGTTTTTTATATATTGTTTTACAATAGTTTTTTTAGTTATTTTGCTACCTCTTTTTTACAAGTCGGCAAACCTTCCAATTCGCAAACCTATAGCAATCTTAAGATATATTACTGGCCATACTAAAACAAATTTTACATTGCGAATGGAAATTTAACCAAACTTTATTATCTGTGCTCAATAAATATAATCTGGTATTCGTCCATAAATTAAATTAAGTATAAAATAATGAATGGAACAAACATTGGCTGCGGGCTAGATTGATGCTAAAGCATTGCATCGCATCGCATCTTGTGAGCGGCGAAAAATATATTTATAAATCGCGTACGAAAATAGCGTTCGTTGGCGGCGTGGCGGCCACATACACGTATGCAGTTGATGATATTATGCGCATCCTATACATGCATACCATCTATCTAAGTATATTTGAGATAAGATTGAAGCGAATGCAACGCGGCTCGCAACGATTGCCGCCGGCTTCGCTTAGGTTTAGGCCAACCGAGGTTTAGTTTAGCGAGGCTAATGACCTTGCGCATGAAAACCGAAAAGCGCCGAAATCATGCGTATGTGCGTTGCGTGCGTTCCTGCAAGAATATGGCATGCGCAGACTCTCTGCGTAGGCAGGGCGGTGACGCCAACACGTTCGCGATGCGCGCCGAACTTTACGAATGCTTAGCACGTGTGCGTATTTTTAATCCGGCAAAAACGCCCAACCGGAGACACCTATAAGAACTACATATATACATATTCACTTTTATAACGTGAAAATTGAGTGTTAAAGACAGAAATAATTAGGATAACTTAAAGAATTTGCCAAATACAAAACTTTTATCACTCTCTATGTGCTGTAAATTTTCTCAAATAGATTCAAAGAGTCTTTTAGCAATTTCACTTCCATCATCAACCGCCCACATGCACACGCTCTCTCTTTGCAATGCGAAACGCATGGCGTGTCGCGTAATAAATTCAAATTACATCGATTACTAATAAGCGGAGAGCGGAGAGTGGAGAGCGGCGGCCCACATGGACGACATTCGGCAATTTATCCCCGAACAATCTATTACGAACCAATTTAGCGCGGCAGCGCTGCCAGACGCACGCACATAAAAAAGCCCGTTCGAGAAAGATTGATGAATAAATTGATAAAAAAACGTAGGAGACCCCCGCATGCGGTTGCCGCTGTCGGAACGAAATCGAAAATAATATGCCCATTGTTACCATCCCGTTGACCGTTGTTGTCGTTGTGTCGCTGCGGTGGTGTCACTAATATTATATTTTGATTTTGCGATGCGGGAAGTGCGGGAATAGCGGGCGGGCGCTTCGGCGTCGCTGCTAACGAGACCCACACACAACAGAGATTATTGGCATTGTGGCATAATCGAGCGTCATCCTCCGCCATCAAGAGATTCGTATATGCGGATGGAATGGTTACTCTCTACCCTTATCGCTCTAGGAGGGCGCACCATATGTGTGTGCGTGTGTGCGCATGGCTTGTATTAGAATAACTTTTGGTCTATCTCCAGCACGCCTGCGCCGCGCCGGTTTATTTGCTTTTTGCGTACGGCTGTTAAGTGCTGCTTTTTGTGTTTGATTATGTATCACGTGAGTTGGCTTGTATTTTGCAGGTCAGAACAGCATGATATCGTTCGTACCCAACAGAAGGGTCTCCAACAACTTATCTTTATTTTGTGTGGAATTTCCACCAAATCAAAATTTGAAACATAAAAACTTAATTCGTCTATTCCCAAGCCCAAGGTTTTAACCGCTACTCTACGTTATTTCTAATATGGCTATATTTGTATTCTTTATAGTTAATATTTTTTCCTTAAATTATTAATGTGATACATTTTGACAAAGATTATTTTAAGAAAATAAGCAGATAGTATTTGCAGCCTATATAAAAACGGCTCAAATATTTGTATATAAACGAGAAACGTATGCTAATTAAATTACACATTTCATACCTGGACTTTCATACACACGCCTAATATATAATCGCCTGTGTGACAGTGTGGATGGATGTAGGCTATATTTGAATTTGTATGCATTAAGCAAAAGGTGCGTGCGCGGTTGGCATGCGTACGTAATAGCGTCATACACCGAAGAGCGCGTACGCTTTGCGTCTCTGTACGAAATGACGAATTGCACGCATAATTTTGGATAGAACGCCGCCATGGTGTCGCGCATGATGGCGGCAGCATGTGGGAGCGCCAAAAAACCGAATTTAACTTTCGGGTGTGCGTAGGCTAATTATAACCGTATACGCATAATGCACTGCTATAGTTCTATTGGTTGCAGTGGACTTTCACATTTATTCGTGATTTTAATCAACCCCAATAATTCGAATTTGTTCCTAATAATTGATTGAAATAAATTGGGAAAAACGCTACTTATATTGCGGTTATTTGTAACATTTGTCTTCCATGCTGGTAAAAACACGTCCGACAAACACAAAATTCAATCAAACACATACATGAGTACATGGTATGCATCGATCTATCAGCAATCGAATATTACTAGGTCAACTTTGCGAGTCCAACGCCAATGCGCGATAATGTACATACGTTTTTCATGTGTTCTTTTCTTATAGAATAGCGTGCGCATGCCGACAATTTCAATCGTTATTTCTTGCCCCTTCCTTTTTTCACCAATTTGCCTGCAAAGGCGTTTGCTCTGCGCGACGCACGCTATTATTACAATGTGAGCCTGCTCGCGCATCCTTTGGTCGATGCGTACCCCCTTCAATTTTAATTAGTCCTGTAGGCCACTTGGCCGCCGCCGCCACCGCCGCCATTTGCCGCTGGCGAATGCGCGTGCAATAATTACGAGCAAACAAAACGTGAATAATTAAAATGGACATGGAATGATTAATTGCTCACGTCCACTCACGTCCGACCGCAAACGTCTCCGTCGCTTAGAATGTGGTTCTTAGTGTGTTTCCGAAAAATCTTCAACCATATTGTTCTCCGTGGGATTAGATTGCTGTTGCAAACCATATAGAATTGTGACATTCGGTATATTGTCGGTATGCATCGATGTGGCATGCATTTACCTGTATGCCCCCAAACGAGGAAACATGTTCATTATTTGTTTGTTTTGGCCTGTGTGTGTGTGTCGTGCGCGCACTGACGCTTTTTCGCTCGTCCATTTCCAACTTTTTAATTAGCGCCATCGCGTTGGAACGAACGGTTAATTGTAGATTATGCGTGCGCGCGTACGCGCTGTTTTTCGATTGACATGCATTGATCTACTTTGGAATTACACGAATTACTTCTAAAACAGTTCAATTTCTTAATTTAAATTTGCATAGGTTTTGTTCTACAATTTACTGAGATTAAATTGCATACGTTTGTAGATTGTAATTTTTCAACATGTCTGTTGCATCATTACACTACCGCCAGTACCATCAGATAAGAGGTTGAGTTGTGTATCATATAGATATCATATAGTTTACTTATCTGGTAGCGCATCGCGCCAACATTCATCATCTACGTATGTACATCGCATAACCACACACACGCTCGCATACACAGAATATAATTTTGTTTTTCATACTCATCGTATATCCGCGTGCAACCGATTTAGAGCGCTTAAATAATTCCTGTTGATGGCGATTTTGTCTCCTTCCAACTTCCACCTCAGGATGTTCCTATTAGAATCATACTGACACTAATCTAACAAGATAGTAAATTTCATTATTTTATTTATGTCACACACTAATTTGAAGTTGTTGAA
>JARJDR010003089.1:0-29010 GCA_030264135.1 Myllaena sp. GC000078
ACCTGTTTCCACCCCTTTTGAGGCTTGAAGACGTCCGTCCGTTTATTTCCCACGGCTGACCATCATCCTGTCCGGCAAATAAAAACCGGCATTCGCATCTGCTGGAAAATGCGTCATTCTAGTCAACGAGTCAAACGAGTTGTTCCAGTTGACCACCGGTCAAGCCATACTCACTCGCATTGTCACCCCGAACGTGGTTGCTGGCAAGGGGTAGAAGCGCGCCTGTCTCTATTAGCCGTCATCCGTTCGTTCCTCCACTTTCAATCGAGTTATATTTATTCCGTGCGACAAGATGAAGACAAGACGGATGCAATGCGGGAAGGAAGCGAAACGTACTTTGCATTCGAAAATTTATTATATCAAAGGAGCGTCGGTGCGGCGTCGGCGTCGGCGTCGGCGACGTGCCTTCAGCGAAGTAAGTATAAACGACATTAAGAAGTTGCCAATTAGTTGGTGCGACGTCGTCGCCGTCGCCGCCGCCGGCGGAGAGATGTGCCGCGAATAAAGACTTGCGAAGTATATATTCGACGACGACGACGATGGCGGCATTTCAGTCGTCGCATGTGCGAATATTTTGCCCACCCGCCCCCCTTGGTGGAAGGAGGCGAACAACGAACACCGCGCGGCGCTGAATTTGCATATTCTAATTTGCCAACCCAACCACCCACACCTCGCCCATACTGCCGTTATGTCTACGCAGCAAAAGGACGAACCAACGACTTCCACCCAGCTAGCCGAAATCTAAGTCTAAGTCTAAGACACTATAAAAATTATTAGTTTTTTAGTTTTTAAATTCCCGATTACATTGACTGATAGGTAATTTCAATATCTATCGGGTAAAGTTTAAATTTTAAAAATCCATCAAAGGGTTACCGAGATACAAGCCCATTTCGGTGTTGGCAGGACACGGTCGGGAGGGGAAGAAATTCTCATTTCCTCGGCGCGCCTCGTGAGCAAAACGGCACCGAATGTTTTTCTTAGATCAATAATTCTACTTCCAATGGCAGTGCGCGAGAAGTGGCGAGGTGGTGGCGGGCGGAGGCGGCGGCGGCGGTGGTGGCAGCAGCAAGGATAAAAAGGGTTTTCCTCCTGCAGTAGGGTAAAATTCCCCTCTCGCGCTGCGTCTTTCATCCAGCTCCCCCTCTTGTGCACCCCTTCCTGCCCACCGCCTGCACGTCTCTCTCCCGGCCAAAGACAAAAACCACCATCTAATAAGCTCCCCAGCACAGTGTGCGCACTCCTTCCGAAAAAGGCGGTGCCGCTCCTCTTGCGCCACCCTCGCGCACTGCTCCATCGTCGTCGTCGTCGTCGTCACTTTGTACTCTTCATCTTCATCTTTCGCCTGCGCGGAAAAGGCGCGAAGGAAAAGCGCCGCCGAGGAGAGAAAACCCCGAGTATGGCGGGTGGTGGTGGTGGGGAGCGGCGCGGTTGGTTGGCAACGCCGCCACCGCCGTCGCGACGCTGACTTGTAAGAGTGGAAGAGTGGAAGAGCAAAGGGATAAAACGTCGCAACGCGGTGGCGTCGCTTTTTGAGATGAGTACAGAGAGAGAGCGAGAGGGAGGGCAAGGTGTGCGGGCGCAGCGCAGGGGTGGTGGCTTTTCTTAGGAAACGCCGCGCCGCGCGTTGCCACCACCAACCACCCCGATTCGGCGCAGGCAATAAGAAGCGGCGTCGTAAGTGCGCAGGTCAAAAATAAATGATTTTCTAGCGCTCGCGTCGTGTCGCCCAGTCACATAATAAAAATCTTAATTTTCCTATGCGAACAAAGGGCGTTTTCTTAAAAAACTGGGCGTATGGCAGACGAGGGGTGGATGATTTTTTTTTCGCGCACGCGCCCGCAAAGGGTGGAGACTGGTTTGTGCATGCCGGCGAATCGCCGAGCAGCGTCGTGCCGCAAAAGGGGAAAAAATCCGAAAAGGATCCACCCCTTTTCCTTCGTTCACTCCTTTCAACCCCGCTAAAAAACCGATATATACACACCCGCAATATGAAATACTGCATTCGCTGACAAATGGAAAAATAGGGATGAAGATCCCAACGTATTGCGGTGGCTGACGCCGGGAAAAGAAAGAAAGGAACAAGCGTATGGCAGAGAGGTGGAGAGATGAGAAATGAAATTTTAAATGCATGCTGATAGCGCAGCGCGCAGGATTACAATTGTCCTGAAAAATGGAAGAAATAATAAATATAACAACGGAACGCACAACTGCGAAACTCGTTTCGTTTTAATTTAACTTTTTATTCATCCACTGGGGATTATTCACACTCACCCAAGCAAGTGGCAACAATATAATTTGTTATCTAATCCTTTGGGTTTTCCACCACGAAAATTCACTACAAATCTTCTCAGAAATATCAAAAATGAGTTTAATTATTATTTGGAAAAAGTCTAGTTAGTTTTTTATAGTAGGGTTCCTCACCCCAAGGGCTTCAACGTTACAGTTTACAGTTTAGGTGTAGCACCCTACTTCATTCCTTCTCTTAGGTACCTTTCCCTTTGAACCACCCTTACAGTTCACCCTCCAGCTAGTAGAGGGCTGTATCTAAAGTTCCCGCAAGTTATTCACAGGAAAAATGGAATTTAGAGTGAAAACGATGAAATTAAACGCACAGGGAAAAAGCCTTGGCAAATGCGATTAAAACGAGGCAAATTGCGGAAAGTTTCGAGCGGGCGAGAAAAACCATTAAACGTATTAAAAACTAGCCAACGCGATGAACGGAAGTGGAAGCGGAAGCGCTGGTGAAAAACTTTCCTCGGCGATTACAGCGCAAATGCATGTCCATTACACGCCTCATATTTCTACCCCTCCGCTCGCGCCGCAACGCTGTGGCTTTTCTATGCACTTTTTTATTCCCGAATCATAACTTTGCCGCCGGGAAAAACTACAGCGAACAATTTTAATTAAAACAACACAGAACACACAACTAGACATGAAAAAAATTACCACAAAGTATTTTATTTCAGTTTTTACGTTCAAATACAGCATAATTATATATTACAATATTTCCTCAGCGAAGCGTTGCCGGCATAGCAACCCTTTTCGAAACTAATAATAAGTGAAACGTAGTAATTTATCAAATAAATACTCGTCTATTGTATGGTGTGTGTGTGTGTGGGTGCGTGTGCGCCCGGCGCCTTCACACCACCCGTATGTCGGATAGATACAACCCGCCTCGATGCAAAGAAATAACCACCCGTACATTAACGCTGGAACACGCGCGCGCCGTGGAACAAAACGAACAAAACTACGGAAACAATAGATGAAAAGAGCGTGCATATCTCTTATTCCTAATGGCATCCCCATCCCCATCCCCCCATCGTTCCATCGTTGATCTCTCCTCGGGTGATTGATGAATATGGAAAATATAAATAAATTTCAGAAATGAAAACGTCGATGATTAACAACGCCCCGCAGAAGAGTAGAGAAGAAGACAATGCGGCGCCGGCGCAAGCAAGCGAGCGATGATTTAAGTGCGGCCATTAATAACGAAACCCATTTTGCAATTCGTTTCGCGATGCGCCGCGCGCGGTATTATTCTTCGGGAGTTATCCCCGTTTCTTAGCTCGGCGCGCCCGCTGCAATATTAATAATAAAACGTCCTGCCAGCGAGCAAGCGTCAGTGCTGCTGCTGGTGCTTGTTTATTGTTACATTCTTCCGCCGTTGCGCGATTCATTCGCGTTTGCAAAACGTCTTGCGTCGAAGAAAACGCGCAACGAATTGAAGCGACAGAGATAAATTACCGAATCAATCTTCGTAGCGAAAATTTAATTTAATTAACATCCCCCTACCCCGCTGCGCCTTCCTTTCCTGCGCTCCTTAGTCCTGGAGGTGGTATCCTGACGCAATCCTTTTTAATGTGCATCTTTTTCGTTTGCGCCGCTGCAATCCAACCACGTAGGCGAGGTGAGGGTAGATTAGTTACATTATAAACTTCTTTAATACCACACAGTTGCCCGCCCCCACTTCTGCAATGATAGTATGCGTGTGTGTCGAGGACGAGGGAGAGGAAGGCACGCAGGCGGTGGTTTTAAAACCTCTAATCCAACTGAGGTTTCCTTAAAATGTGCTTCTTGCATATTTTAGTAGGTCTTACAACACAATTTCCACATTTTCCAAACCCACACACTCTTGGCACAGAAGTAATTATGCAAAATTTCTTCTTCTTCTTCTTCTTCTTCTTGTGCAACAGAAAAAAACCAACAAATGTCTATCTAGTCAGAGGAGCCAAGGTATTGCGGATGATCTAGATTAATGAAAGTATTCGCAGCGACTAATTTATCTTCCAGGCTGCCTCTCTCCGACGGTGAAGGACGGATGAGAAAGTGGAGGAGGAGGAGGTGGAGCCGTCGTTGGCCGGTGGAGATGGGATAAGAAACAAAGACATTATTTCCACAGCGTGCGGCAACCAACGCGCGCCAAAGAAGTGGAAGAAGAACAAGAAGAGATTCCACACGCCCTCCGCGCACGCTGTGTCCAACCACCCGGGCACCCGGCCGGCGCCTCGGATGTGTGAGACTGTGAGCGTGTTGGGGAATTAAGATTAAGACGCTCGCAAGACATCTCTCACCCACGCGCCGCCCGCCCGCGTCTTAATTTGTCACCTTCCACGCCATCCTCCTCCCCCGCTTTTGGACAGGGCAATCTGTGTGGTTTCCATTATCTGCTTCAAAAAATCCTTACTTACTTACTTACACTTTCGTGTAAACATTACCAAAGTTTTTTACTGCTTTACATTAAATAATAAATTCAACCCTTAATATTTTTTATCCACAAACAGATAGCAATCTTAATTTGGAGCGTATGTGACTGACGCATATAACGTAAGCGCTACAGCATCGAAGCTCATTCGTTCCTTTAATAACGGCCTGTTTTATGCGAAATCATCTCAGCGAATCTCGCGATAAAAAGCGTCGTCGTCTGCGTGGCGGTGGCGCGATGGCGTCGCTGTCACCCTCCCACGAAAACTCATTATGCAAACGAGGCCCCCGTATTGCATTCGCGACGGCAACGGCGACGGCGGCGGCGTCGGCGATGAGCGAACGAATGAACGCTTTTTATGTTTTTCTTCATTTGCATAAAATAATACGAGATTGCCATGCTACTCCCTTCCTCCCTTCCTGCCTGCCTGCCTGCCTGCCAGAGAGAAGAAATTGCACTAAAGACGCTGACACGAAAGCTTTTTTTTGTGCTTTATAATTAATTTCCATTCCAGGACTCACACCCCCCGCAACCATCGTCATAAATATTTAATATTTATATTTAATTTACGGAATTTTTGGGGGGCGAGAACGTTTTTCATATCAATATATCCCCGAGAATTAAAATGCTGCACACAGGACGAAAAGGGTCGGCGTCGGCGTCGGCGGCGCGCTTATGAAAAGAGCTTTTTCGTGGAGAGGGCTTTTTCTTCTCCTCCTCCTCATCCCCGGTTGCGTCCTGCGCATTTCCGGCGGCGACGGTAAAATACAAATACGCTTTTTAAACTTTTCGCGGGAGAGCGAACGAGCGAGTGTGTGTGAGGGGGTGTAATAAAGTGTATTTAGTGTTTTTCCCTCACCGGGATCAAAAAGGAAAAATATACTCTCCACCCTTGGGTGAGAAAAAGAGAAAAGGATGGCAAAAATAATAAATTCGCGTCGCGGACGCAGGCGTCGGACGAGAACCCTCTCTGGAAAAAGATAATAACCGAGGAGAGCGAGGAGCATATGCCCGAACCATTTTTGGCCAGCGCCGAAAATTTCTTCGAACAAAGCAATGCGGCGACGGTGGAGGCGGCGGTGGCGGGGTGGCGTCTACGTTGCTACCCTTTAATTTCGTTTGCTTCGCCAAGCGCGCGCGCGCCCGCGCACGACTCTCATTCTTCCCTCCCTCGCGCCAGCGCCCAGCTTTTTCAGTCAGTCGTCGCGCACCCTTAATTTGGTTCTTCGTCGTTTCTTCTTTCGCAATTTGCATCGTAACGACGACGAAACGAAAGAACCGTGAGGTGGAGGAGAAAGGGGGTTGCTGCCAACGACAGCCGGAGAGGGTGGAATGAGACCAGGAGGAGACTTGAATGAGGGTGTGGGTAGGATTCTATTGATTCGAAAACTAAAACACAAACGAACAGTTCGAAAAGTTGAAAGAATCCAAATGGTGACCCCCAACGTATAATTACTGTTTGCAACCAAGTTTAAGTTAAGATTTTCTATCCAAAAGTTAAATTTTGACCGTGGAGAAAGATGAGGAATGGCGAAAAGTTAAATAGCAACCAACGACGGCGACGTCGAGAGCAGGGCGCAGAGAGAAATAATTTTAAGTACACAAACGATGAAAAACAACCGAGCAATTAATCTTAATTTTAAATGACTTTTAACTTTGCGCTTCTTACTTTACTTTCCGGGGGGGATGGGTGGGCGGAGGGTTCGCAGAGCAAAGGGGTGGTTTATTATCCTTCCACCTCCACCTAAGTATATGTTTTCAGTTTTCACGTGGTATAAGTTATTATATAAATTAATAAAGAAATACGCAGGTGGCCAGGATTCTCAGCTCAATTTCCATATCAATTCGTAATCAACTTCGGCCATCATACTACTAAAAATCAATAACGCCGTTTTTCTTAGAGGGTTGCGAAACACAAGGGTTTCAAAAAACGAAACACGTTGGGGTGGGTTACGCGCAGGGATTGGCGGAGCGCGTCCCCTATTGCGATTACTTAATTCAAAAACCGGTTTCTTTCTCCTCTCACCCCTAAAAACCACCCCTTTGCGCGTCGTGCAAAATGTCTGTCTTATAATTGGAAATTTTATGAAATGAAAAGGCTGGGAAAACGCCCGCCCGCGCGCGAGCGGGGTAATGTCATAAAGATGGTAATAATTTATAAATTCTCTACAGTCGACTCCGACGCCGACGTCGTGGGTGCGTTTTTCGGGAGATGAGGAGTTGGGTGAAGGGCGTAAACGGGAAAAGTTGGAAATAATGTGCACTCTACGCTATACTGTGGGTGTGTTAATTAAAATTTCATCTCTCGCCCGGCGGAATACATTTTTTACTTTTCCCAACGCATTTTTGTGTTGCCAGGATAACGACACTTTCCCAAAACGCGAAACGCAGATACGACGGCAGATGGGAAAGAGGAAAAGTTGCCAGAGCGATAGATAGCTCTAATATAATATGTTTTATCAAGATGACGATGACGACGGTAACGGCGATGGCGATGGTGGTGAAGAAGAAGAAGCAGAAGAAGAAGCGGAGGAAGACGCCGGAGCAATTGGATAAGTTCGGTGGCGGTGGCGCCCGGGGCGCATTTTAAATTGCCAAGACGCCCGCCCGTTCGTCCGCGCCGGCAACTTTCGAATATTACTTTACTTATCTAAATTGAGCCGATATTGGCGGCGGCGGCAGCAGCCGCAAGTGGAATCGCCGCGCGCGCCAAAAGTTGAAGATGTCGATTTCGCTCTGGCTGGCACTGACGATTAATCATACGCAAGAAATTGTAAAAAGGAAATTTAAAGTGCGGCCAAAGTAAGTAACTTTCCTAATGTATAATTCAAGACTTCTTCTTGTTCCTTTGCCTTCTTCCCGTCTTCCCGACGCCTCCTGGCAAAAACTTAGCTTTTCACAGAGGAATATTAGATTCGTCCTTAAATTCCAACTTTCGAAATGAAAAACAAAAGAAGAAGCGAATTGTAAGGGTGGTGGGCGGTAGGCATGGAGCACTCTGCGCGCGCCCTTAGGGGATGCAGCGTCACTCGCTGGTGGAAGGGAGTATGAAAAAGTTGGGTGGGGAAAACTTTCTTATTCGTTTCATACGCGCTGCGCCCCACCCGCGCCTTGCTGAAGGGGGAGAATAATACCGACTAAGATGGCCGTTGCCTTTGCAAAAAAGCCATTAATTTATTCGCTCGCGTGGGGGGTTGATTTAATTAGAAGAATTCAAGCGAAGAAATCCGGCACCACCGCCCGGTACGAACGACTACGACATTAGGAAGAATAATGTGAGGAAAACGCGGTGGAATTTAAATTAGAATCCTTGCCAAACCCCCCATTTGCGCTTCCTTACAACGCTTACAACAACCACCCCCACTTTTATTATCCATTTATTTAATTGAAATCGGAAAAAACTAGATTTTAAAAAGCATAAGGCGAAAGTTAAAGTCAAAGTCAAAGATTAGAAGTAGGTGTTGTTTACGTAATAATCGCTTGCGGGTGGAGGCGCCGGGCGCCACGCATGATGCGAATACGATATATAACTAGGTGAAGGAGTAAGTAGTGTGGAGCAACAACCAAGAACCGCCACCGCCGTCGCCGCCACCGCCACCGCACTAGGTTATCCCATTCACAGAGCGCAACACAACCCCCGAACCGGCGCCAAGAGGCAAACAACCGCAATTCGAATACACGCCGAAGGAGAAAGCACGTAGAAATGCGTTGTTAGAGTGATCGCTCACATCGCCGACGGACAACTAAACGTCGGCGCGCGGAAAAAGTGCCCAATTCCGCGCGCGCGCTACCTTTCATAGTGGACACGAAAAGGGTCAACCGGTTTTCGAATGACCCTCACTCGTTTCGGTCGTTGATGACGATTTCTTGCGGCTGGACAAACGGTCATTCTCACATACTACACACTGCATACGGCATAAAGGGTCAACTGGTCAAACGAGTTTTTGGCGAGCTACCCCTTCATACGTGCGTGAGTGCGTACGTGCTGTCCAAGCGGCTGATTCCAATAAGAATAAGGGTGCGAGCCTCTTAGACAGGTAGACGACACGTTCAAAAGGGTTAAAGTAGAAAGAAACTCATTAGATATGCGCCAGGCAAAAAAACACTATGCAAGAGCGTGAGAAAGCGTGCGACGATCAAAATGAAGATGAAGAGGAGATCTAAATATTTGCTTGTCACTTCTGGAGATGAAGAGATGCTGCTGCTGCTGCTGCTGTTGGTTGGGGTGTTAAAAATTTGATACGTCAATTAATCCCCTTCGTCAGCATCATCGTCATCATCTTTGGAGAGGACGGACGATCAATAAAACCTTGCTTTGCGCGAGCTGCACAGCGCGAAATTTTCTTAACGTCATAGGGCGGACGGGGGGAGGTGGGATGGGGTTGGTGGGCGCAAGGAGAGAAAATGGAAGCCGAACGAATCCTTTTCAAAACGGCGAGAGAATAAATTAAAACTCGACGGGTGGAAGGAGAGAGCCTTGCGTCGCGCGCTCCATTCTCATTCTTCTATATTCCTGCCGCCACCGTCGTCGCTCCGACTGCTGTGAGGGTGGAGAGACGGCAACGAACGAACGAACGAACGAACGAATAAAACGAAAAGCACTTTCCCGAGAGTTTCTCCTCGTTAAAAGACGACGTTGCCTTGCCGCGCGCGCCTAGGAGACTCTGCCGAGGGCCGACGGGGGTGTCGCGGGGGGAAAACGTAGCCGCTCTCAACTCTTCTTCGTCTTCTTTCTGTATTCTCAGCGCGCGGCGCGCGCGGGGGGGGGCGGGCGACGGCGACGTTGCCGCCAGCCAGCCAGCCAGCCGCCCCCAACGCGCTCGCCATCGCGACGCGGGAGGGTTGAAAGCGCGCCGCGCGCGTGGTGGTGGTGGTGTGAGGACTTCGTTAGCGCTCCTGTTGTCCTTTAGAAAACGGAATCGCCGTCGCCGACGCCGCAGCAGCAAGAAGAAGAAGAAGAGGAAGGGCAAAAATTCGTGCTCATTAAAATACGGTCGGTGGGGATGGGAGGAGCACGGAAGGAGGGATGAGTCTCCGGAGAGACATTGTTTCCCCCGGTTGCAAAATATACTTTAATGTCACTCACTCGTATTTTGCTTCAATAAAATATTATTCGAAATATGTACGAGTACAAATTTATAACGCAAATCGTGATCATTGACCAAGGGGTGGAAAAAAAAACCGGTTTGCAAGCTGAAGATGCCGGACACTCGGAATGGGAAAAACAGGTTTGACCAGTCCAGTTCCCCCTTTTTGGTGGACGGGACGAAACGGACATATGTCCGGCCAAGCCGCGCGTTTCACCCCAACTACATTAAAACTCACTCGCACTCCTTGCCCACCGCGCGCTACCCCTTTGCGCCGTTTATTGAATCCAAACGCAAAGTCATTAAGTAATTATTGACCGATCGTCCCGGTATCTTTCATTGGAAATGCGATACTGTCAAACATCCGCGTCAGCATAGCGCATGATTGATGTCAATGTCATTTCCCACTAAATTCGCTGTTGATTAACCCCTACGAAGACGATGAGCTTCAAACAAACCACACCTGAGGATGGCCGTAGACTCCGTAAACGCGGCTATAATGCAGACCAACAATACGAAGAAGAAGATGAAGAACAAGATGCGAAACAACAAGAAGAAGAAGAGGTGATTCAAGATGGATCCAAGAAGTTACTCTTGAAAATCAGCCTGTTTCGACATCACATTAATAAGATCCACACGAAACGCACCGCAAGGGGACGCAGTCGAGTTGATTCACCGGTAGACCAATCGACTAGCAGTTCTCGACCAGAAACCACCTCGACAAGCGCAACCGAAAACTTTCTCCGGCCGCAGTTTCACGTCTTCAACCTGAACGCTAGCAACGCTAGTAACAGTAGCAAGGATAACAAGGCATGTTTGGTGCGTCAAAGACGGCAGTATAAAACCAGGAAACATAGTTCGTTGGCCGTGAAGAAGCGTGCCAACAAACAAACGTTTGTCAAGTCCTTGAGGAGGCCACAGAAAATCGATCTGGATTGTCAGACGCGTGCTTACCTCACAGACACTGAGGACGAGACTCTCATCAGTAAAGTGCTCACTAGTCCATATGCCAAGTTCAAAAATATGGATATTCAAGTTGATAGTTGTAAAAATGAGTATTTAAAACACAGAACAAAGAAGTTAAAAAGACCTACTTCCATAGTGGATCTTTATCAGAGCACCCTTGAAGGACCTTCTGAAGAGGATGATCGGTGTGAATCTGAGGACTCGTTTCTGAAACTGAACCGGTCCAGCTCAGACTTTTGCATAAAAAAGAAAGACTTTCTTAAACTACTTCACAAGATCACCAAAAAACACTTCATTCTGAAGAAAATCCCCAGTTCTGCAATGGGCAAGAGCCCCGTGAAACATCCTATTAAAACCGTATCAAATCCTATAAAAAGTTTAGGTGACGTTCAGGTGATAAAAAATAAGAGTCATTCCTGGACATGGCTTGGGGAACCCGTCAAGACAAGCAAGGAGTTAGAAAACACACCCGCAATGAACAATGTGCTTCAGGTCTATCCCACGATGAACAATCTTGATCAAATTGCACCGATTAATTACGTGAAATCTTCTTCATCTTGGGTTCTGAACAAACCAGTCGAACAGCGGGACCTATTCACTAAAAGTACGTCAATGACAAATTTCACACACAAACCATCGTTTGATCTCGAAGAACTGCTCAGGAAATATCACCTGCCCACCACGGATCAGCGTGCAGTGTACGAGACCTGTGATGCCACCACTTCAGCGCCTTTAACTCAACATGTCTCTTGGCGTCAGTCAACGTCCAAAACTCCCACTGCTCCTACTACTAACATTAAGTCACCGCCTAAAAAGAAGCCCTTGGTTCCCTTGGCTCCCAAAACCAAACCCAAACTCAGGAAATCTGTTAAATAAATTATGGCTTATTCACTGTCAAAAACCCTGCTGTCTACTAATTGTCTAGTTTGTTGAAATCAGTCAGATGAGATTTAGTGCTGATTGCAATGTTGTCCTTTGAAGTCCTTGCCCGTCCATCATGAAGCAGCCATGTACGCTGAAGACGTCGTAGTTCTCACGCACGGCGGCGCAACCACGCCGGCCACTTGCAGCGTGCGCCTGAGTTTTTCGAGTCTCACACCACATGTGGTGCCGCACCATTACTTCTACAATCACGCCATGCAAAATACGCGCGTCAAACAATCGCAGGCCAAAGAAAATATCGCGCTAGAACTGTATTTTGATGAGGATTTCCTGAAGACGTTTGCAGACGATGCTGATTTTAACAGCAACCATCGCCGGCCTGCTGGCTGGTTTTCTAAGCGGTTTCACGCTTGGTCTGAGCGTCGGCTACGTGATGG
The DNA here is from genome assembly GCA_030264135.1 of Myllaena sp. GC000078. Classification (NCBI taxonomy): domain Eukaryota; kingdom Metazoa; phylum Arthropoda; class Insecta; order Coleoptera; family Staphylinidae; genus Myllaena; species Myllaena sp. GC000078. The sequence continues at coordinate 12,075 of JARJDR010003089.1, forward strand.
GCGCTCTGATCGTCGTGCTGATACACCACCCTACGGTGGTGATGTTATAGTCTGCACAGCCGTCCAGGAATCGACGGCGTCCCACAACCAGTCGGTGCAGACGCAAGAGGCGAATTTGGAAACAATGGGAGTGCAGACCGAGTTTGAATGGATTATCTTTGATAATGAGATGAACATGAATGTTGATGGAACAGAGATGAAGACCCAGACGCGTCCTGGGTTTATTCAAATTGAACGCAAAAACGGGAACCAATCATATATTGTGGTTACTAAAGCGTGCACTAGTGTGAAGACTTCTTGGACGCAGTGTAGGATTGGGGATGTGGTGAATAAACACTTCCGGTTTCAATTTGTGGAGGATACTGAGGAGAATTGTCCCGTTGATGAATCAGAGGTTCATGACGACCAGCAAGCAGTTGAATCAAACATAGAACCTAAGGAAATGATTACTGCAGAACCTGAGAAGTCACAGGAAGTGAGCGCAGGTTCAAAGACAGCCTCAATATCTTCAGCTGGTGATAAACACCTGGGGAGTAAGGAAAAACTAACAGAACTCACCAAGTCACAGAATACCACGCCTCCAAATTCTCAGACGGGATCAAAAGAATCACAACTCGATCCAAGCCCAGTCTCCAGAGTCACACAAGAGGAAGAGATCATAAGCTGTCATATCTATGATTCTACTACTGCGGAATTACAGGTTGAAAAATCGTCCAAAGAAGAACCTGAAGAACTTCCTGTTGATACTGCAGAGACTGGTTCCCAACCTATATCCAATGAACAAGAAACTAGCACTCTTCCTAATGAGTCTTCACAGGGTTCTGTTGCAGAGAAGTCCTCTGAGAAGTCCTCTGAGAAGTCCTCTCAAACAGGACATATAGACCAGAGTCAGCAATTGAACGACAATAATGTCCCGTTGGAACTGGAGGCTAAAGAGGCTAAATTGGAGGCCATATCAGAACTTAGCTGTGGATGCAGTCGTCACACTGCTGACTACCCAATTTCAAAAGAACCAGAATCCTCTAATCATGCAACAAATACCTCCACCACTTTGGAACAAGACGCACAACAGCCGCAAAACCTATACTACTGCAATCGGGATCAGGAAGAGCCAAAAGGACAGAATGCGCAGAATAGACAAAACGGGCAGAATGGGCAGAATAGACAAAATAGGCAAAATGGACAGAATGGACAAAATAGGCAGAATGGGCAAAATAGGCAGAATGGTCAAAATAGGCCGAGTGGGCAGAATGGGCAGAATAGGCAGAGTGGACAAAATGGGCAAAATAGGCAAAGTGGGCAAAATCGGCAGAATGGGCCAAATGGGCAGAACTGGCGGAATTGGCCAAATAGACAGAATGGGCTGAATGGGCAGAAGACGCTATGCGAGTGCCGCAAGCCATAGCCTGTTGTCAGGGACAACACAGAAACGTCAAAATATCCCGACGTTTCGAAGCGATGCACGACAAAATTCCGGTTGAGAAGAGTTTGGTGTGCGATGTCAGCGAGGAAGCAGCTACCATTGCCCGAGGTGGAAGGGCTCCGCGCTGTCATCGTGCGGGAGGCGTGCCAGCAGACGCAGCAGCATCTGGTCAAGTGCCCCGACCTTTCGTGGCGCCCTTTCAAACCAACGCACAAGTCAGAGCCCTTGCCGGATACTCAACACCGACATGCGCCAACATGCGTAAAACGGAAGTTTCCGATGAATGCGAGGCTTTCGCAGTCTCTGAGCAAAGAGCTGCAGGTGTGGAACTTTGACGATGACCGCCGGCATGCGATTAGTCAGACGACGGATCGGCGCAATAGGCACACGCGTATTGCACGGCTGGAGGATAAATCGACGCTGGCGCGGTGCAATGCAGTACAAGTGAATCAATGCACTTTTACATCGTTGGAACAGGGTACCATGAAGCGGGCCGTGGAGAAGAGGGTGGTTATCAAGAAGAATCGGCCGAGATTTTCGTCCTATCAAAGGGTGGCGAGTATGCCGAATGTTGTAACCAAAAAGTTTGATCCGTTTGAAGAGTTTTTACCGGCTCTACGGAATCCGAATGGTAGGGAACGTAAACCGCCGTTTCGAGGGCCAACACGCACAGCGACCCGAAACGAGGTAGGCGGGAAATTCCGTCCGACCCTTTTGCATCCACCCCTTCAGGTGAAGACCCCTTCACGGCAGCAGCATTTTAACGCCTACGGACCGGGTCTTTGGTAGATTGTTACGCACGTCTCCTGAACAATAAAAATAAAGTTTTTGTATAAAAGAACCCGCAATATTTTGTTGTTTTGGGGGAGTTTTGTTTAAGACCCATTCCAGATCTCCATAGTGATGAGCTGTTAGTCAGTTCAGCGGATGTCAGGCCGCCAGTCAGGTTCATCGTTTCATCCAAAATTCCATGTAGATTTCCATCTGGTTCCTTCCTTTTCGTGGGGGTGGTCACACCGTTTCCAAATGAGCGACAAGAAGCGCCGCAAAAGCGACACCGCGACCGACACGGTCGGCGTGCAGTCCAACGAGTCGAAGAAGAGCCGCAGGTCGTCAAAGGACGAAAGCACCGGCTACGTGGGGGCCTCAAAGCGCTCGAGAAAGAACTCGAGCAGCGGAGGAGCAGAAGCGAAAAGAAATTCAAGCAGCGGGGAGGATGACGCAAAGAAAAACGTGAGCAGCGGGGAGATTGACACGAAGAAGAATACGAGCAGCGAGGTGGTTGTCACGAAGAAAAATGCGAGCAGCGAGGAGGTTGACTCCAAGGCCAGCGAGGGTGCTGTTAGCTCCGAACCAGAAGGTAATACCTGCGAGAGCACTGTTAATGCATGCTCCGACTGTTCGGCGTCTAAGCAAGAGCAGAAACCTGAAGGCAAAGAGCTGGTCGCCGTGAAGGTAAAGCGCGCCGAGCTGGAGGGCGCCAAGCGACAGCTAACGGAGTTTCGCAACAAGTTTGGGACGCTAGAGCACGATATCGAGCAGCTGGAGGTGAAGGTGCACACAATGGAGCGTGATATAGGTAATATGAGCTACAATACGGGTGCGCTGGAAGCGCCCGAAATGATCGTCTGCATTGCATACCAAGAGCACACGGCCGATGGCAAAACCGACGAGGCGACAATGGTGTTCAACTGCGACTGCGACAAGTGTCGCTGTCCCTGACAGGGACGGGAGGGTTGACAAACTCTATACATGACAGACTAGCCACTAGCGTCTTCATTTCGATCGTTTTGACCGCTTCACCGCGCCCCACCCATCTATTCAACCATCCCATTCCCAAATTGCTCGTCGTCAGGCCACTGCAATGGGTTACTCGATGTCAGAGTTCCATGACGTAAAAGACTTTACGACCGAGATGGCCACGTGCACCATGCCGATGGTGTGCAAGAACAAGATGACATGGTGCTACGAGGTTGAGAACCGCCAGCAGCCAAGGAGCCCCAGCGAAGAGGCTTTGGACGCTTTTGCAGAGGGTTGCCCGAATACCTGCACACCAGCATCGATCGGTGATAGTCCGGCGGGGCTTGCCGGCAGCAATACCATGTTCTGCAATGTGCCTTGGCATCGCGGCAACTCAGAGACCTATACTGATCGGCCCACACAGGTTACCACCAAGCGAAGCAGTGTAAAGACCCAACGCAGTTGTCCGATGGCGGACCCTGACGATGAGGAGGCAAAGGGGAAGATCTGTGGTGGTGAACAGCCTAAAAGCAGCGGACAAATTACACCACATCAACAAGTCTGTCATTGTCCCATAAGAACTCCTGCGGGGATCACCACCAAGTTCCTGAACTGCTCCATGGGCGTAATCTACCCGTTGCGTGTGTCCTGGAGGAGCCCAATGTGCCCTTGTGCACAACCCCACTGCCCACCACCCTCCTTTCCTACACCTGTTATGTGGCCACCGTGCGAACAACAACGCTACAACCTCCTCGCCGGTTTCCCCCCGTGTTACGATATACCACCTCCCTCCTGTCGTGCTGTTATGCCCGGGAATGTGTCCTACCCCAAATGCCTGCCTATGGCTATGCCTTTTTTGAATCCCAACAAGTGTCTCAACATCTACCCACCCATTCCACTGCAGCCCTGTTACGAACCTTTCCCCTGTAATGGTCCCCAATGGACGAACGAGCCCAAGCCCGCATATCCGTGCAAGGAGTGCGCTAAGAGGGCTGCAAAAAATCAAACAAAGTCCCGCTCGACGTGCACACCCTCCTGTCCGAAGGCTAGTAAAGGTGGAGAAGATGACACGATGGCGGAGAGCTGCAATGAGTGGTGCGAGCCGAGACCCTGCACAAAGATCAAATACTGTTGGAACAAACCACCCTCTAACGAGGAGACGAAAACTACACCGAAAGCCTCCACGGAGGACCTGCCTAAGGAGGAGGAGGTCTTGCCTGACGAGAAAGAGGAAGCGGTTACGGAGCCTGATGACACGGAGGACGTGGTCACGAAACCTGAGGAGGAAGAGGAGGAGGAGGAGGAGGAGGAGGAGGTAGAGATATAGCAAGCGTTGCAGCGTTACGCTGTTGTTTGCGCTGCCAAGGCGACGATTGGGCGTCGGCGACGGTGCAGCGGTCATTTAGACCTGCCATGCTTTATCATCATAAATAAGTTCATCGTTTCAGTATTACAAATTTTCCCCTCTATTCATTCATCCCTCCCGCGCGTACACAAGTACGCGATGGCCGACAACGAGAAGTGCACCAGCTGCAATGAGAAGACGTGCAAGGGCTGCGATAAGAATTCCAAGAAGTCGAAGGACGATGGGCAGAATGGTGCCGGGCAGAAGAACCACGATCAAGGGTGCGCGGGTGGTGGCAAGTGCAACTGCGGCAGCAAGTGAAGAGGCTCCTTCCCAGAATGAACCAATCAACCCAAAATGGTCCTAGTTGGAAACAAAACTACTGTTGATGAGACGCGACATCATTCAACAATATGGGTTTAAAATTTTTTGATTGGATCGTCATCGATATTTAGTTACAGGTACCACTATATCAAAATTCGAGAAGATTCCAGTACATCATTCATTGTTAAGTGCATAGCGCCCCTATCAACATTTAAGCATCTAAAAGGGTTTCAACATCAAACCCTAAAACTGACTTGACATCTGTCAGAAGAAAAAACCAAAAACAACATTGGAGAATTGACACAACAAACTATACACAACAATATACATTAAAACTATGTAGATTAAGAAAATCTAGGACCTTGGGAAGGATAATAAGACCTCTGAGACTGTGCCATGAATAAAAATTTGTAATACTGACCAAAAACGTAAGACTTGTTTTATGTGCGGTTGCGGAACGAACGTCTTAATGGCCATAGATAACTCTAGATGATGATGATGACGAGTTTAAAGACAATAAGATACCACACATGAAAATATGAAGATGTTATGCATGAACGCGTCCGGGACGGCGACGTCGGCGGCGACGGCGGGGGCGGCGCGGCGGCTGTTGTTGTTATTATAGTTGCCCGTTTTGTTACCGTTTTCTCGGCGAATGCCTTCTCGCCCCCTTTTGTGTGGTTGGCCGCCCAGCGCAACGCAGCGCAGCGCAGCGAGTGCGAGATGGGTTTTTAGCCCCAACAATGCATTCGGTGACTGTCTCATCCTCCGCCCGGCGCCGCCGCCACTCATACCAAGCGATACTTTTGTTTCCTTTCGCCTTCGCGAGTGCTGTCGTCGGCGTACACTGCAACAGCATTGCCCGAAACAATGGATGTTTTACACGCTCCCATTGTGCGCGCGCCGGGGCGTTATCTTGAAGACATTGATAAATTGAGGGTAGTTTTAAGGTCCCGTGCGCCGCGCGCTGGGCGGCTACAACTCCTTTTTGCTGCCGGCCCGTAGGAGGCGAGCAAGACGATGGCCGCGAAACGAATAAAGCGGAAAACAACGGCTACAAACGACTACGACGCGCGCGATGGCAGTGGAGCGGTAGGAAAACAACAAAATGGAAACAAAGGTTTCCATTCCAACCCCCCCGCGCCGTGCCGGAACAATCAAATAATTATTATGATAGTGCGGGCGCGTAACAAACCGCCTCCTCCTGCCCGCTCTCCAACTTGCCCTCCCTAAGCAAGTGTACGAATATGCATGTGTAAAGTCACGATACAAACATGGTTAAAAATTATTTCCGGGAAGCAATGTTTCACTCGGCACCGGGCGGTACACGTAAAAGTTGCGAGCGGCAAGTGGGGCGCCCGAGAGTAATTATTTATATTTCTTAGCGCAGCGGGTGGGCGGCGCGCGGAAAGCCGAAGAAAATGGAAGAAGAAAATTGCCGAGAGCGCGGCGCGCAGCACGGCACGCCCGCCCGTCCGCCGCGCTCGCCTCGGCGCGTCAATATTTAATTAAAATAACCATAGAAACGCCGGGGAGTGGTCCCTTGATATTTTCTTCGCAGTTTTCCGCGGAGTTTTCCAGCGGGGGGCGTGCGGGGCGCGACGGACGGCGTACTCTCGCGCGCGCTTTCTCCTTCGGGCGATATTGATTTTCCCGGCAGAGACGAGGCGCGCACGCGACGCGCGGCGACTGCAGAAGAAGAGGCAGAAGAAGACGAAGGCATAAGAAAAAAGATGAGCGGCGTAATTAGGCCACGTTAATTTCATACTGCCTGCGCTGCGAAATCCAATGACAGTTTCATGCCGTCTAACTTGTACATCTCTGCACGAAATTCATCTTGTTATACCTCGAAAGATAGACAATTTCATTGGCTATCTGGTAAAAGGAACAAACCATTAATAATATTATTTGTTTGCGATTGGTGTAAGGTCAAAAGGAAGGATGCATTTTCATTCTAGTAAATTACATCATCCTGGTTTTTTGACCATAACCTAGTCCACTATTGTCAAAAATACAAAAAAATTCCAGTGTCTAATAGTAAAAAAATTCTCTTTCCAGATAAATAAAGGACAAAACGATATCTTGACTAGTCTTCAATTGGTAGCTCATCAAAAATCACCATCAAAAACATTTTATATTTTCACAATCCTTCATCTCCTTCAATTTCCCATAACTTTTTAAATAAATTTTTCCTCTCACATCCAGAAATATCGTTGAAAAGCTGCTTAAATTTGCTAACCAGCAACGTAAAGGCAAATAAAATCCTTCGAGGGAATCAAAAGTTACGGAAGAATTAGTGATTCGGGCAACAGTCGGTAGGAGCGGGCACACAGTCGGCAAAAACAAAACGAAGCGCGCCGCGAGTGGGGCGCGCGCGCGGATGGGTGCGCTCGCGCGCGCGCGAAAGGGGTGCTGCCGCGCGGCGGCGTGGGTGGGCAGACGGCGGTGGCGCGGCGCGAGTAAGGAGGCGGCGGTGGTAAGCAAAAGGGGAAAAACTCCTTGGACGCCCGCGGCGCGCCGCCGCCGCGCGGCCAATGAGCGCCGCCCGCCCGCCGTCGTTGCGCTCCAGGGCGAACTTTTGCGCGCCGCCACCACCCCCGCCCGCCCGCGCTCGCCCGCAGTTGTTTTATTGATCGTCGCACGCCACCGCCGCCGCCGTCGCCGTCGTCCGACCGCCCTCTCGCCACGCGACCGATAAGAAAACGACTCCTTCTTTTTCTCCCACCTCAAAATTTTCCTACCCTCGGTTACCAAGCAGAAAATCAATGATATATGTCTACAGCACAGCATAACACAGGATAACGCAGGATTTTAATATTAAGGATAATTATAAAGAGGAAAATTGTGGAAGGAATAAAAAAAAAGCATTTTTTCTTAAAGGATAACTGAAAAAGGATAAGAATGGGGGAAATGGGAACGGGAAAAGGGCAAAGACGTGTGAAAACGGGTGCGAAGTGAAAGTGTTGATTCTCTAGCTTTTCGGCATGCCGATGAGGATGCTTTTCGGTTAAGTTTCGCCTTTATGCAAACACACAACGCAACGCCATGCAGAGTATGTGTGTGCGGCGGTGGCGGCGTCGGCGGCAATGCTGCGGTGACTGTGGCGATGGTGTCGGTCTCAGTCAACATATGTGTAGTGCACGCTAGCTTCCCGCCGAAGGAATAAGACAAGATACAGTATGTTGGACTACTTTGAAGATTACCACCTTCCGCAACAATTAAATCCGTTTCAAATCTCGTCAAATCCACAAATTTTCACCTTTTCCTTCAGAAGTATAAGGAAGCTAGCTAGAAAAATTCTATCGAAACTTTTTAAAGGATTTTGCAAGGTTTGCAAACAGTCAGTAGAGCAAAATAGCGGAACATCTTCAAGACGCCGAGACGTCGACGTCGACGTTGCCTGTATAGAATTAGAGGATGTATATAGAGTCTAGTGTGGCGAAGATCATAGGAATGTTTGTGGCACGCGCTTGCGTAATCGCCGATGCACGATGAACGATCCGCACATGCTTAATGAGTGGTAACTTTGACCGATTTTCTTCAAATATCTTCTTTAGTAAAAAAAAGTATAATCAACAAATATGTTTTCATCATTTACAAGAACATCTCTATTGTTTCACACCCCATTTTCCAACGTTGTGCTTTTTCAACAGATTTTTTGTTGCAGCTATAAAAAAGCACCTTTTATCACCAGCGCCCCGAATGAAACGCGTATAGCATAAAAATGCAAATACCGACGAGCACTTACAAGTGTAAACGAGTACACAGTCACCCAGCCCCACGTTGGGTCCGAGGATCCCCGGAGCGTTAATTGACGCTCGGAAAAACGGCGGTGCCGAGAGTTTTTCCGCGCCGCAGCGCAGTTATCCTGTTATCCTTTACACACACACATGCTCACGCACGCCTTCTCCATTTCGACACTCACTCATTCGCATGTGCGATCCGGTGAATAAAAGATGTGTATTTACGCTTTACTTTCAGACTTTTCAGCCGCTGTGTGTGCGTGGGAGTGGGCAGGAGTATTTTTACAGCGACGAGATGATGATGATGCGTTTCGGGCAAAAGGGATCACTTTTATTTGTCCAGTGGATTAGCGTGGATTATACCTACTCGCCCACTCGCGTCCCGGAGGCGCTTTTTTTCCAACAACAAGGTGCTAAATGTTCGCAATTAAATTTGAGTGGAAAAAAATGCGGTGTAAAGAGAGAAAATATGCAAATCCAAATTGTTTTTCATTGGCCACGTGTTGAGCGTTGAGCGTGTAAAAAAAAACATACGCCAGGGATAAAAAAAATACGTGATAATTAACCCCTTGTGGTGTGTAGTGTGCGTGACACGCGTAAGTTTTTTTCTTGTGCTTTTTTTCGTTGTGGGGCGATTGAAAAAGTGCATTCATCTAACTATTAACTTGACGGATGCACCGCACCCGTCGACAGGTAGCAAAAAATTGGGGTCAGACGTATTAGGGGAGGATAAAAAAGAGTGAAAGTGAGAACAGGTAAAAAAAATTTAACAAAAAGTTGTTAGGTTTTTCATCATTAACTTTGCAACCCCGTCAAAAATAAACAGATATAAATATTACATCAAAACCATGTTTATATTAAAGCCTGCAAAGTGCGTAATTAGTGTTCGTAGTTGGAATTAAAATTTATAAGTTATTAACAAAGTTGTGGACAAACAAGCCAATGATTGATTTTCCATTCATAAAAGTTGCATCATTCTATTATTTTTATCATTAATTAAAAACAAATATAAGCAGTTAAGTTTAATATCTTTATAAGAAAGCTTAGAGAGTGAGGAATTCTTATCCGAGGTCAGAATATAAAAAATAAAATTATTTAAAAAGTTACTAACAAATGACCGTGTGAGTGATTTTTTCCAAGAAAAACATTCATCGTTCTGTTATTTTTAACATAACTCAAGAAGCAATCAACATAAAACATTCGCAAGTAATCCATAGGAATCCTGATTAAATTTGCTATAAACTATTGTTTATCCCATAAAAATCCAATAATTATTGTGAAAACTATATGAAAACAAACCATGTGTTAGTTTTTAGAGAGAAAAAATACGTCCGGGGTGTATATTCTCAAAAATGCAAGAAACCTGAGGGTGTGGAAAGCAGCAAGGACAAAAAACCACGGGGGGTGAGTTAACGACCGCCCCTTGGGGGTGGCAAGGCCGTCGATAAAGCAGCGGACGCGGCGCGCGCTGGATTCGGTTGCTCCGCGTCTAGATGGCGATCCGAACCTCTGGGATGCTGTACGACACCTCTTCCAAACCTTCTCCTAAACTCTCCCCTTGTTCAACTATATTAAAATAAACCCTTTCTTACCTATTATTAAACTTCCTATGAAATATATTTGAAAGTTTTTCTAAATAATTTTTTCCTCGAACAACTCCAGCATAAATTGAATGAAATAAAAGTGAATGCATCTTGGAATGATTTTAATTAAACATAAACACTTGCGTTTCTACCTGGGCGACCCCTTCAAACAATTACCAACCCTTTCACTTTCGTCCGCTCTTTTTTTTCTGCCTCGCCATGCGTACATTTATTCGTTTGCGTGCTGCATCTTTTCAAACGCAGACTTTCACTCGCAGCAGCGCAGCGCAGCGCAAGCGACAGATTGAAAACGGGCCGCAATTTCACTTCCTCGAATCACGACGCGACGGACCGAGGGGCCGGTGTGTGCTCATTATGCGTGTTACGCATTACGTAATACCCCGGCTGGCCGGACAACAAAGCCGCCGATGGACAACAAAAGCGGACACACACCGGGCCCGAAACACTCGCCGCTTACCTGTTTGCATTTTTTTCTACCTTCCGCATCGGAGGCCCCCCAATTGCATCTCGGGCCGGAGTGTGTGCATCCCAGATGCGATGCATTTCGATGCACTGCTCTCTTCCTACTTTCAGTCGCGCGTCTAGACGGCACTCGCAAACAAGTTCCCGAAACGCCCAAGGGTTGCAGTTTGAAATTATTGCAAAACCGGGTTCAAAGTCGGAGGAAGAAGTGGTGGTGGTGGTGGTGCAAAGATGCTGTCGCGAAAGACAGTCGGCGTTGGGCAGCCGCTCAACAAATATCAACAAATAACCACAAACGTGTAACAACAACAACAAAATGTTTACGTTCGGCATGAAGCTACTCACGCGCACTTCGAAACTCTTCCGGGCCAAAATTCTTTTGCGAAATGCAAAGGATAAAAGTAAAAATTCTAAAACCACCCTATTTAAATAACCACCGCAGTAAACCGCAGTAAACCACAGTAAACCAGTTAATGAATAAGTTTATACTTTTAAAAGTAATTTAAACCACTAAAAGAGAGAAAAATAAATAATTTCTGTAATCATTAAGATAAGATGAGAGCAATGGGCAACATAATGGACTGACAACCAGATTTTTCAACCAAATGCAACCAACTCAGGGCAAATCTAGTGCAAACCGGGCTTAATATTAATTAATTAACCACTTATAATCGTAATCATTATAATAATCCGTTAAGTTTAAGTTTAAGTTGGTTTAGTGTAAGTTTTTAAGTTTCACCACAGGAAAACAGCAAGGATCATAAAGTAAGTACTTTTTTCGTTCATTTTTCGTCGCATTTAATTGGGCACAATTTAATTAGTGCATTAGGCTCAGTGCGATTCGGTAAATATTAATTCGGTGAAATTCGTCGCAATTTGAATTCGATGCGTATCCTAATTAAAATCGATATGTACGATACGAGTGTGCCTAGCTGTGTCGCGTTGCGCAAACACTGTTTACTAATTTATTTTGTAAAAATTTCCAATCTACAGTTATCCAAAAACTAGCTATATCCAAAATACTTTAAGCGAGAAAAACAAGGATAATATCAGGAAGGATTTTTTTCCAATTGTTCGTTGTAATTCTCATTTTGGGTTGATGGCTACGATCTGACTAGTATATGTTATTTGCTGATTTACATAAATTAATAGGAAATTTTCCAATTTCGCGGGGAGGCAGCATCAGCAGCAGGAGTGCTCCCTCCTTCTTCAATTCCATCAATAGTTCTCTCCGTCCCTGCCTATTCCCAACTATTGTTGTTGTTGCATTCGTCCTCCAGCCACCCACACTCACGCATACAGTGGTCATTCGCGTGTCCATCCGTCCGTCCGTTTCGTCCCGTCCCGTCCGTCAATTTATCGTTGCGTTCGTTGTCGAAATTGCATCAATAAACGCGACGCAATGGCAACACCGCTTTTCCCTCCCAACTGCCTTCGTCCTTTAGTCGTGAAGTTTATTCAAAACTCGTGAATTTGTAGTATTTTTGGAAATCGAAAGGATTTTTACTGAATCCTGGTTTAAGGGGTGGATAGTGATGAATCACAGAGGCATTTCGTTGCGTTTTGGAGCGATCGGGTCGATGCGCTGATGGTGATGGCCGAAGCGCCCCGCTGTACATACAGTCAATAGCACGCAATATATTAATAAATAAATCAAACGACGCACACGTCCGGCGTGCATGCCATACGCGGTGTGGTGCGGTGCGCAGCCGGAGAGGATTGCTTTTGGGTGGGACGAAACTATCCGCGCGCGCTTTGTTTCGGGTTGGCATGCATGCATGCAAGCGCAACGCAATATATAATGATAGAAAGGACATCAGCGTTTTGCATTTTCCGCGTTTTTGATTTATCTCCCTGCCCGCCACTACTCGCATCCTTTCCAATATTCCATCGCATTGTGATAACGTGGCAATAAATTATATTAATTATTACCATGTTTATTAGATTATTATACAATAAAACTCAAAAAATCTAATTTTATCCTTGAATGTTAAACAAAGAGCAATAAGGGTTAAATAACTTTGGGTGAATTATGAACAATTAATGTAATTGCAAAGATTCGCAGATGTTTCTTGGGCGTTGCGATATTTCTTCATTTCGTCGTCTGGTTCGTATCATTTTATTAATTTTCCTAATCATTTACATGCAAACCAGGGAGACGGGGGGCGACACATCGAATATTGAATGCGGGAGCATCCTCGCTTGGAAAAGAATAAAGAATAAGGGGATTGAAGTGCAAACATCACGCACAGATGTGCCAAACGCGAAAAATCCCTTAAAATATTCTCAAGAGACAACATGTGCCGCTGATCGAAACGAAAGGCGCGCGCACTCATTCAAAAAATAAATTTTTCGAATAAATTACACCACAATGGCTAACTTTCGGCGGGGTGCAAAGTTAACAATTCTTACAAAAACCACCGCAACCCAAACTTTTCCACGGGCATTGAGAAAGGCGAAAGTTTGCCGGAAATAAATCATACTCTCTACATATTTTTCCGCCACACGAAATTAAATATGAAATAAGGGAGGATTTTTTAACAAGGGTCAAAACCTAATAGTTAGCCCTACCTAATAATACCTAGAATACAATACCGAATTAAAAATGCAGCTAGCAAAAAAGAGAACGCCGGCATTAAGAAGGAAGGGTTTTTGGGGGATGGGGTTGAAAGGGTCAACCTATGGCGTGTGTTGCAGCCGGTCACTCTACCTACAACAATAGTTAGCAGGCAAGACAATCGCATGGAACACACGGACACTGCCCAGCTGCAAGCTGCGTTTTTATGCTGTTGCCGGAACCATTTTTTTTTTCAATTGCGTTGAGCGACATTTTACAATGAATGCCTCATCAGCCCTTCTTCATCGGGTTTGGGGTTGGTTTAAGGAAGAGCAACGAACAATAGGGAGTTTGCTCGCTCGCTCCTACCAACGTAACGGTCACTTTTATTTTTAAACCATTTTTGCCAGTTTGAAATTTATCATAATAACATTTATGCGGGAGGAGAGGAAACGGACGCGCGCTCGCTGCGAAAATGAAATTAAGAAAGAAGAAATTAATTTCATTTCATAATTGAATTTTTAAGTCCACCACCCATCGGAAGGCGCGCACCCGCTGCTTCGTTTGCTGCGTCCCGTCCGTTCGTACGCTTTTTCTGGATGCGCTCCTCCTCGAGAGGAGCCCAATTAAATTTCCATTCAATAGGAGGAGAGAAAACTCAAAAAATACCCCTGGCGCGCAAGAAATTAATGTATTTGTTATTCTTGCATTTAACTTTGAAAAACTCTTTTATTTTTCTCGTTGTGATAATAAGGAGCATTTCAAGTGGAAGTCAAGGGAAGCCAAAGAAATAATTAGCAACCTTGTAAAATTTAAAGAATCCTTGAGTAGTAGTAAATTGTTGAAGAATTTGTGAAAATTTCCAATCCAATTTCCGGCTGGTAATATAATTTCTTTGGGCGTGAATCCGGTCAATTTGGGGAATCTGTTTGGAAAAACGACACTTTTTCTTGCGGGCGAAAAAGGGAGTGGTAAAAGAAGTGCTTGTGAGGGGTGGAAAAATAAAGGGTAACTCTCGAGACATCGTCGGGCGACGGGCGAGGGCGCAAAATGAAATAAGATGATGATGATGATGATGGCGCGCGCGCAACGCTTTCGCCGTGGCCTGCCACTCAACCCTTGCCTATCTATTTTTATACGACGCGTCGCGCAAACGAACGCAGAACGCAGTGGAGGGTGCAAAAAGCGGGCGCGATAAAAAGTAATTTCGTTTAAAGCGATGCGCGCCTCGCGCCGTCGCGTCGTCTTTCTAATTCTTTTAAAAGGCTTTTTTCCTCACACCCAACCAACGACCAACCAACACGCCGATGGTTTACTAAATGCTACTTTGGAAGTTTTAAAGGTTAAACTGCAGAGTTTTTTTGTGCCACACTTCATTAGGAAGCAAATCAAGCATATATTTTGCAGGCAGCAAAAAGCATCACATCGGCCATCGGCCATCGGTTCGTCGGTTGGTGGGTCGATCGGTTGCATCGGCGGCGGGGGGGTGGTTGTAGGGGGTAGGTAGTGGTGTGATTGAAAGAGGAACCCCCGGCGGTCGGTTGTGCCGTTGCTATGGCGACCACCTCGCGCACTGACTGCGAATGCATGTGTTGCATTCGGCATTGCATCCCACTCAACTGTCCACCGAAAACCACCCTACGCGACCACCCTAATTCCGTGCGTGTGCGCACCAGCGCCCTAACCTAGCTCAACGAGCGGAGCGCCTACACCCACACCCACCTGCCCGGCTCCTCCACACACCATCGGTTTGCGAGCATCACGCAACATTTTCGTTCGTTCGCACTTTGTCCCACCACGTGACAATCCAAAATGGATGGATGTACCCCTTTCTCTGTCCAGTGGACGAGAGAGAGAGGGAGGGAAAGAGAAAGAGAGGTGTGTGTTGGTTGTCCGGGGCAAATTTGATTTTCTGTAATTTATATTATAGGCCTCGTTTCGAGCGCTCGCGCGGGGGAGCTGAGAGGGGATTTGTTCGATATCGGAATGATAGCTGCACGCAGCCACGGGTGCATTCGATGCATTTCTGCATGTAGTGTAGAGGGAAAAAATAATTTATTACCCCAACGCCAAACTCCACCAAAACCCAACCATTTGTTTTTGTTTTTTGTTGTTGTTCGTTGGGGATTTGCATAAAAACTAAATAAATAAAAAGCAAAATAAATTTCCAGGATAACTACAATTATTTGGTTAAATTTTGAGATATTCTAAAGCATCATAGGTTTAGGGGTTGTGAGCAAGGATAATATGGTTGTAGCTGTCGCAAAATAAATCTATAAACGTGCCGACCATTATCTACATATCATGTTGTGCCACGCATATCGTGCAATTGCATTTTCGAAAATGTTTCCGATGTTTTCGAAACGAAAAACCCAAACCCCTCCGATAACAAACCAACCGCCTCCGTTATAGGCGGCTGGATGGGTGGCCAGTGTCCAATCCCAATCATCATGCGATACAATGACCGCACCGCGGCGCATTGTTGCAAATGGCAGAACAGGAAATGAAATTCACGAGTGCGTTTGCAAAATGCAAATGCAAACACAACTATATGCATCCACATCCCTTTCACATTTTAACTAAATATAAAATTTCTAAACAAAAAATATCCACAGTGTATTTATGCATATCGAATGCAAATCAATTCGCTATTAGGCGGGATAAGGGCACTTAATTCATCCGGCGTCCGTCATTAGCCCCTGCTGCAAATGGAACGAACGTGTCACAAATATCATTGATATGGTTTGATATGCGAGCGCCATTAGCAGCGCGTCATTTTTCGGGACTAATTTATGAGCAATTATCGATGCGAAAAATACCGCATATATGCACTCGCGAAGAATGTCCGGCGGCGCTAATTGATAAATTGTGTTTTATTGCATTTCTATAATTGTCATCGTTCATCAAACTGTCGTCGACGTTGTCCTGCGCGATTTTATTGCATATTTTATTGATAGATTTATTGACAACGCGAAATGTTGCGCTCTTCGTTCAAAACCATTAGCAAATGTGTCAGTTAAAAATGTTAATTGCCTCCAAGCGGTGAGGCCATCAATTTTGTCAAGTAATTCTTTTTATATTTTAAGCATTCAATGCGCGGCATCATGCAGAGTATTCTTATTGATTTAGCTATTAAATTCTAATTACCGGACGATTAATCGAATGGAAGAAGAAGCCGTTGGCTTTTATTGTTTCTTTCCTTGCAAGACGGCGGCTGGCAAGCGAAAGGACAATCGCCGATGAATTAAAGCGAGAGGCGAGGGTGGAAAAGTCGTAAGGATTGCCCGCCCTTTCTTCGCGATGGCTATTCAACGAATTAAATGGCCAATGACCGCGCCTGTGAAAAGCCAGCGGAGCTTTATGTCTTTTTTTCTGCCAATTTATACCCTTAATTAGCTGAAAACCCAAGTTAAAAAAACTGCTCCAAACGTCAAATGCCAATTATTTAAACAATTATCCACAGATTTAAACAAATCTTGCACGGTTTGATAAACAATTTCACTGACTATCTATTTGTTTGAATAAAAGTAATAAAATATTTTTTCTCATTAAGTTATAACAAAAATAACAAACGAGTGCATAAAAAGGATAGTTTTTCACGAAATATGCGACTAGAAGAAAACACTTGTTGCATCCGGGCACATACGACGTGCAGGGGATAAAGTCGCACGCGGAAGCACATCCGAGTGGAGAAGGAAGCTGCGCAGTGGTGGGGATGAGAGTAACAAGGCCAAGACC
>JARJDR010003093.1:0-22352 GCA_030264135.1 Myllaena sp. GC000078
ATTTCGCTCGGCGACTAATAATTTATTTTTGCCACCTCCGCGCGCTACAACTTTATCTCCGCGCGTGTTTGCGGTTTTGTCTGGCAGCGTAAATAAAAACTGTGTTAGTTGTTTTATAAGACAAAAATAAGCTATTTTAAAATCTCATCTGGAAAATTTAAATTTTGGGCGGCTTTGTGCTCGCCTAAAATCTTAAAAACTTTTTAATACATGAATGACAATCGAATGTCAGCAATACGCCTGCAAAATTCTACTAGCAAAAGGGCTGTTTTTGTCTAGTTTGTCGATGCTGACGGGTGCGTGCGCTTGACGCTTTGTTCTGTCGGCGGCGCATGGCGCGCGCGGCGTGCGAAATTAATTTAAAGTTGGTGGTGTTCGCGCGAGAAACACCAGACGCCACGCCCGCCGTGCCAGCCCGTCCGTCTACAGCCCCATCCGCTTAAACCGAAAGGCATGCGCAACAACAAAGCATACATATAAACAGCGTCGACGAAAGATTGCGCCCCGTGTTGGTTTGCTGGAAAAATTGAAAATATAAAGTGGGCGGAATGCGAAAGAGTGAAAGAGGTAGCGCAAAAAGTTTGCATTGACGAACAATTTCAGCGTCGACGTGGAAAAGAATCAAGAGGCGAAATTGGACTTTTTTGTTTCTTTTCGTGTTTTGTTTTTCATCTGCTTGTCGAAAAGTAGTTCTCTCGTCTGGTTTCAATCAAACCGCAACTGGCATGTACTTTTCGAAATTCCCGCGGAACCCTGCCACCCAACCCCCTTTCCCCGCCCGGTTATCTTATCAGAGCCAGAAGTTGGGGGTGATATGCGTGCACGTTGGCGTTGATGTCGCAAAATCACGATTTTATGAACGCTGGAATGCGGCCAACGGTCAACGCATATAGTATTCTTTGCCGGCGCCGCTCGAGTTCATTACGCCTTTATTTTTACCATCATTGCGTGGGCGGCGGAGAAGCAATAACTGCGTTAAATATCATATATATTTGCTGCCTGCTTTCTGCTTGGGTTGTATTTTATTCGCTTTATATCTTTACACCCTTCTCGGATTGTTTTTGCACACGGCGTGTATTACGCTGGGGAAATTTTTGGGGAATCGTACACACATAGACCCTCCCCCCGGAGGCTGACAACGCAACGACCACGCGGAAATGCGACTGTGAACGAAAAAAATATGTTACATTTCATATGAATCACGTTATTTTTTCATTTCCCTGACTTTCTTGGAATTCTTATATGTAGATTGTAGATTTATTCTGCATTGGCATTATTTATATATTATTTTATTTAATTTTACGTTGAACTTTGTTCATGGCGATAAAATGTTCATCCACAACGTAACCATAAAGTGCACATTGTGCATTTATCCGTAGATAAATACCGCGCGCGCCGGGTCATGGAGAAAAACGCAATAAAACTTTCTCATTAAATCTACGAAAGTGCAGGCGGCGCACAAAAAGCGTCAGCGTTTGGCGATGTGGCCGGAAACCTCAGGACGCCATCAACAATCAGTGCAAACAAGTGAGCTCGCCGTCGTGCTGCTGGCGTTTAAATGGCGTGCGCACCCCCACACCCTTGTTGCATCGGCGATATAATAACAATGTTTGCAAGCATACACAGGCGTTGGTGCGCTCTTTTATTTGGCTCAAAATGTAAAACGCCCGAGTGGTAGCATCATAAACTTTATAAATGCGCAGTCAGGATGGAATCGATTAGCGGCATATTTTGTTGTTGTACATCTAATAGTTTATAGCTTGAACTTGCTGAAATTGAATTTCAGCAAACTATTTCTGCCGTCGTGCTCTCGGTAGTACGGCTGCTACTGGGAATTAATAGAATTTCACTTAAATACCTAATTTAATAAATTAATTCGCATTACGACTCGTAGTCGGTAGTCGATAGTCGAGGACTATCGGATAATACAGAAAATTTCTACATGTGTGAGGCACACGTATATTCTGAAGCTGAAGAAGCGGCGGGCAGTTTGGCTCCACTCATATATTAAAGTTAATATGATAGCGGATTAGTTGGCGATTAACGGCGAGAAAATAATGTGCTAGGGCTTCGAATGCAATGCGTATTTTGTTCTTAGTTGCCATCTACTGAATGTTTGCTTAAGGTTAATTTTGAAAATTTATTATGACCCTAATCAGTTTTAGGTTTATTTTTCTTTTTATTATCATTCAATTTTATTTGGTTTTTCTTTTCGGTTCTGTAGGTTGACATTTCACTGTACGAATATGAACTGGTAGAAGAGTAATTTCGATAGTTTACGTTACGAGAAATCGAATCACGATGGACTTTTCGGCAACCCTTTTGCGCGTCCATATAGCATATCGGCTGCTGGTCAATTCTGCTTCTGCTGCTGCTGCTTTATAAGGGTCTAATCCTTTGGGCTATATTAAACCCTCACTCGCATACCTCATGTTCGCCCACCTTTCCACGATCTCCTTCTCTCGCTGGTCGCTTTCCGTGTACGCTTTCCTTCTTCATCCGCAATGCTTTTCGAAGCCTATTCTCTGCTGATATCTTTTTGCTTTCGCACACATTTTAGATTTGTCTTTTCCACACCATTGATGGCCGATGCGGGGGAATGGGGAAAGCTACCTGGTTGTGTCATCCCCTTCACCTTTCATTTCATCCCTCTCGCTTTCACCCCAACGCAACATCCCGACGCGATATGAACCTCTCGATCGACCGTTCGATCAACTATAACTCGGCTCGGTTATTGTGTGCGGCCAATCCACCGATCAGAAAGGGAAAAGGCCATTACGGTAGCTAATAAAATATGCTCGCCGCTTTATTTCATTCGCGTACGCCCATAGTTCTCATTGCCAGTGACGTCTCCCCCACAGATAAGTAAATATTTTTCACTTTAAAAGCGTTACCTAACCGATCCCCCATTCATCCTTGTTTTGCCGACTCTCCTCAATGGAATAAGTAAGGGCATTTGCGAATCGTTAATTAATCCCTCATGTTTGCGCAGCCTTCTTTCGACTGCTGACAGTCGACGCTCTCGCAAAGAGTTTTAATTAATTTTTCATGAAATTTTCCGCGCCGTAATTTAATGAGAAGTATCAATCTTCGCGCGCGCGGCGCCCGCGAACGCTGTGCCCTGGGAAAGTTATCAATGTTAAGACGTTAAATTAAAAGTTTTGTTTGCTATGTGATGCGATGCGCTGGCGCGCCGCACTCTACTGCTGCGAATGTATATAAAACTATAAAGAAACTTTTAATTCCGTAGTTTTTGCGTTCGCGCGCGCCACGGCGGCGGCGGCCGCCGACCGGAACCGTTCCGTTCGTTCCCTGAATGAGTGCAGCTAACTATAGTAGTGCTCATTGCACACAGAGTGGGTGATGAGGGCGGATGGAAAATAGTTTTCCGCGCGGATTTAATGGCTTTATCTGATGCAGCGGCCGCGGCCGTGAGCACTTAAAGACAAACGACGGAATTGTTTTCAAAGTGCCCGCGTGAATCTCTTAAAATTATACGCGGCTATTAAAATGCTGATTCACATACTCGCAACGAAGATTGCAGCGAAGGCAAGGTGTGTTTCCGATTTGATCAGTTTTTGGCATTTCCGATAGGCTGAAATTTTCGCACACAAAAAAGATGACAACGTTAAAACATATTTACGCATGGCAGGAATTGCTGCGCTCGGAAAAAAAAGGCGCCGCTGCGATGCGCGTGTCCTCAGCTGCGCGCCCCGTAAATAATAAATGCAAACATTCATTATGCATTGAAATTTATGCTTCATTTATTACCGAAGCTCGTGCGCACGCAGTCGACTTTTTAGCGCAAAGGAAAATGATCGAGGACGCACCGAAATATGAAAAAGAAAAAGCGCGTAGCGTGCGCGCGCGCAAAATAACAAGATTTTGCCAACATTTTCGAAGCGCGATGATAGAGAGAGCGATGTGAAGCGATTCTAAATAAATAAGGCGCAAATTTGTTGCGCAGAGAATAAACGAAGCAATGAAATTATCCTGTTCCGCACTTTTGCAAAAAGTATTAATATTTTATTTTATATATGCGAGAAATCGACAACGATTTCATTTTATTTCTTTTCCACCTTAAATGTTTATATCGTTAAGGCGTGTATTTTTCGTTAAGCGCGCAGACGGAAGACGCATTTAAACCTCTTAAATGAAATATTTAACCGATTTCAAAGGCACGACACGCAGTTTTTCGCACGTTTCTTCGCCGCTCGGCGATGAGAATACGCGCTGCGAGTTTAATGAAAATCCACTTACGTTCCACGTCGAATTTGTTAATTAAATTACTTATACCGAAATTAAATGTTTTTGCCGACGTTCGGTGGCGCGGGTGGAAGTTTGTAATGTGTGCCAACTCTCGTCGCAAACTCGCAAAGTGGAGGTACAGGGTAAAAACTGTTTCTTTGACGCTGGGTGGTAGGTAATTCCTTGCGGATTAGAAATCAACTGCAGATTGTATCTCTACTATGCCATAAATTATATCACAAATATTTAGTATGGAAACAAGTTTATTTCAATTCTGATCGTTAGCGAGAAGAATGGTTTCGAACTTTAAAAATAAACTCAAATAATGCCTATATTTTGTGATGAATAATTTTCATCATTACATTGATATACTTATCATCCTGTTCGTGCTCATGTCCGATTCGTTCCGGTTCTATAATGAACAATTATAGATGATATTATATTGAATATTTAACGACGTCCGGACATGCGAGCTGATATGACATCATACGGTGCGCTGGTGGGCGGTGGCCGCGCGCATTAATTTTAAACGCACATTGTCCCAATTTCGGTGCTGGGTATGAATTAATAACGTTTTGCGCGTTATCTCTCCGGCCGCGCATTATGATGATGCCTAATGCACATATTGACGCATGCTCACAGCAGCGTGTGGCGGACCGATAGAAAGAGAATGGGCAATAAAAGTGATTTAATAAGCAAATGGCCATAAACAATCGAAGGAAGCCGACAAACACGACGGCTGAAGAATGAATATGGTTTTGGATTGTGTGCGCTGTGCCCCACTTGGCGCACGCTTTTTGACGTTGAGTGCAGAAAACGGCGTCGCAGGACATTCATATTGGCG
This sequence comes from Myllaena sp. GC000078, assembly GCA_030264135.1. Taxonomy (NCBI): domain Eukaryota; kingdom Metazoa; phylum Arthropoda; class Insecta; order Coleoptera; family Staphylinidae; genus Myllaena; species Myllaena sp. GC000078. The sequence continues at coordinate 5,093 of JARJDR010003093.1, forward strand.
TTTTTATTATGATCCTCCCTTGCAGTTTATATGCATTAGAATTGTTTATGGTGTAATCCTACCAACAACTGCACAAGTCTTCATTTTAGCTATTTAATAAAATTAATCATATCAATTCGTTGCAAGTGCGGCAAAAATTGAAAATTTATTGCACATTTATTCGCCCCAAATGCAGCCCGGTAAGGAGGGGGCCTGGCGCAAATATTTATAGCGTTTTCGTTCACGGGCCCAACCATTCATCCATTCCCCTTCAGGCCAGACGTGGTGGCGGCTGCGAAAGCGTCGGCGATTGCTAGAGGCGGCAGACGGAGCACATATGTGCACACTGGGGTCGTCCTCCTGCGGCTGCAATGCTGTGCATCGGATGGGGGTAGAAAAGCGGCCAAAGGCTGTGCGCTGCTCTTCCGCAACGTGTTAAAGTTTATTCGCTACGGGTCGATGGCGGCGGTGGCGGCGGCGGTGGTGGCTTTGATGCTATGCTATGCGCTCCCACACATACCACTTGAATAAATCACGATGAAGGCAATTGAATTGATGACGACCGATGCTGCAACGCCGATTGCGGTCTCGCCTAGTCCGCCCTTTTCCTATTTATATTTAATTACCATAATCGAATTGCGTTGCTGCTACGCGTCGAGAATGTTTGCTCTGGACGTGGAGTAAAGTAAAAATTAGTTTGCCGGGCATCGATTGCTCGTGGTGTTCGTCATTGTATTGTCGACTCGTAATTCGCGATGTCCTTTTTGACGTCACCGCGCGCAAAACGCAGTGGCAGGCAAAAGCGTACTGCGTCAGCAATAAATATGCAAAGCATATCCTGGCACGAGGGCGACGTGTGCGTCTTCCCTCGGCTGGGAAAAAATTCCATTCGCGTGGAAATGGACGAAATAATGCGCTTGCCCACGGGCATAACTTATAGACGGCGATGGCGCCTCGTCGTTGCGTTGGCGTTGGGGCGGCTGTCGATGATAATTCAGCGATTTCCTCTCAGTCGCGTGACGTGCGCGGTCGAATTTTTACGTATTGATGATGGACTGAATTGTGGACTTGACAGTTGGCGGAGGCGATTGACGACACGACCCCCCACTAATTCTTGATGAATTGACTTTAATTATAAGCATTTTTTACAAACCATTTTTGTATTTCTCACGGTAGTACCGGTAATTTTAGAGATGCATATAGCAATAATAGAATGGACATTGTGCGCGGGATCGGGGAGAATAATGTACATTTAAATAAATGTTTATTTTTTAGTTTTATTGCGCGGGCACCTCCTTTTCTGAGCAATATGCGGTCGGCGCGAAGGGACGTGATAAAATATGCAGTTAGCATTGTCCTAATAAAACAGCCGCTCTCCCGAATGCTAACTGACCCAATTAACATTACGCGCAGTGAGCGCAAGCGCCACGCCGCTGCGTGCTGACCGCAAGCAAACTCGTTCGGTGTATATCCGGTCGTATGCGCGCGAGCCGGTTGCCGGTTCTTTCTATTTGAATTATTTTAATTCCGATGACGAGGCGAGTTGTATCGCAGGACGAAGCGGCGGTGCAATAGGAAAAATGCAAATCTACCCGGGGAAAAAACGCATAGCAATGGCGAGCAGAAGAAAAGCAACGGCGTTTATTGCATAGTAAAACGCAATTTGTATTCACATTTTTTTACAATGCGTCAAAATTATATTTATAATAGAAGGATTTTTTAAATATTAGTTATTATTGGATAAACCAGCCCGAGAGAAGAACTTTATTGTATATTGAACAAACACGCGTACCGGATAATAGCAACGCGCCCCTGTTCTCATTGTTGCTGCGATGTTTATGTTAAAACATGCGTATGAATATTTTAAAATAGGATAATATTTGCAGCAGTGCACGTAATGCGAACACGATCAATATTAAGAGAGTAAATATTGTATTTTATACTCCCTGTGCCAACGTTCGATTGGGGAAAATGTATTGCTGAAAGATTATCGAGTTGCACAATTGCTTCGGATGATTACACTGGCTTCAAACTTTCTTCCAAATATCAATATAGCAAAGTTCTCAATTCAATTTATGGTTATACATTTATGGGTTGTGATTTGATTTGTAATAAAAATAAAATTTAATTAATTAACTGCAAACATAAGATTCGTTTAGTTTGAACAATCAACAAACGCTAAACAAACAAGTTGTAAAACATAAATAGTTAACACCCCTAAACCTAAATGAATGTCTAACTATAAAATAAACACTTTGCACCAGCGCACGCGGCTATGTTTGTATGCGCGCACACATAAAATGGATCTCAAACAAGCACAAGCGCGAATTTCAGTAATTTATTACTTATATCAACAACAAATTGAGGAGTAAACTTCCTTCTACACTATCAAACTTCTGTATTTTTAGATGTTATACAATTCCGTTTCTTTTTTTTTTCTTTGAGTAAATTAATTTATTTAGAAGAAAATTTCATAGAAGATAATGAAATGTATTTAATTTCCTACCATTCGAAGAAATACTAAACCATGGAATCAATCAAATTGAATAATAATTTTCTGTTTTTTTAAAAGTATTTTCTCGCGTGTAATTTTGTCTGCCATTTGCCATGCTCACAAGTTAAATTTTCAATGATTTCCCGGTATTGCTACCTTGTTTGCCCGACGATTGCAATTTATTTTAATGCGGAACGGTTGCATTCGCCCGGCGCTCGCGCAATCGGATTTCCCTGAATGGCAATGTCTGCAATTTTATTTATTCTGCCGTCATCACGATGCGGCGACGTCGACGTCGTCGCCATGAACATGCCACATCACGCAAATTTTATACCCGGAGACAATTGCAGACATACAGTGCGCGAGTTCTGAAAATGACACGCGTTCAACACAAAGCCCTCTTCGCAACAATCTGCAACGATACAAACGAACAATACGCGCGCCCCCGCACGCACATATCGCGTGGATGTGGGGTGGTTTGGTAGGGCGGGCCGGAAGAAAGCAAGTAATCAGACGCGGCGCGCGCGAGTGCGAGAGTTCATTGTTCGCAAAATCGTTTCGCGCCGCCGCTGCCGCCGCCGCGGCTCCTATTTATAGAGCTGTCAATGTCATACTTTACCAACCAAAATTTGCTACTTAAAAATGAGCGCGCGCGCCGCCGAAATTTATATTAATCGCCCTCACTGCCTGCTTTCCGCAAGCGATGAATTAAAATGCAAATTAATTGATAAAAATGCACCCCGGGCTAGCGCTTGCCGTGCGCGGAGGAGGGAGGTCATCATATAAATTACAATTTTAATTTATATCGCTTCTCCTCATAATCATCAGATGAGATTCGCCCGGGTGTAATTGCCAGAGACGTACGTTCTCATTAAGGCTGCGTGCGGGGGAGGTGGAAGATATGATAGGCCGAGATTTATGCGCGCGCGTGCGCACATACCACGTACGCAACGCTATCTGTGATCCGGTGGCTGTGGTCGCGATGACGGGGGTGGCACGGTGCGGGGGCGGCAGCCGAACTTTCCGCCGCAACATGCGCTAATTCAATTTTCCACATAGTCCGTTTTCCCACCATATATCTCCTACGTTCGGGGGTACGTACGAATGGCGGGCATGAGGGTTTCTTAGTTCATCTCACACACCGTGGCGCATCTACTCGTATTTGGGTTTAATTGCGAGATGTAATTGTAGTTACGCGCGGATAGTTTCTGTGTTCGCCCCTAACGCGGGCGGAAATAATAAGCGTTTAAAAATAATTGAAACAAATTTGAAACACTGAAAATAAATGCAAGCGCATGCAAATTATTTATTATTCAATGCCATCGATGTTGCCCACTTCGGTGAGCAGCCGATGACAAAGGGAAAAAACCACACAGGCAGTGTACACCAAAGTAAACTATAAAAGTAAACACAGCGCGCGCACATATACATCATCCTTTTGCGGAGGTGGTGAAAAGGTGAGCTTTTTAAAGCGTTTCTTCGTATCGAGCGCGCTCTGCAAACAGTGCTTCGTGCGCGTTTTATTTCGATTTCCACGAACCACAGGCGCAAGTTGATACAATGAACCTGTTTCGTGTTAACGACAAATCGCGTTAACAACGCGGACATTATTTATTTCTTGTCCAGCCGATAATGTGCGAACACGGGCAAGAAGATAAATTAGAATTTAGTATGCACGTGTAGATGTGTGGAGGTGTTGGAATGCATTTAATGGTGAGGTTACGGTACGGTAAATGCAACAAAAGAAGCATTTTCGCTACACGGCGACAATTTCGTTGGGATTTACGAGATTGTCTATCAGCGCCGCACTTTTTCATCGCAATGTCGTCCGGCAAAGAGACGATGGATGTTGATGTTGTGCGCATGTAACCACACGGAAATGTTTTGCATGCGAACACATCCGCGGGCGCGTTTCGCATGTCACTGCGCGCCACGCGGAGGGCGAAGGGCGAATGCAATGTGACGACATGACATGCCAGCGGTTAACACGCAATTAATTGTTGAATAGCATTCGTTATTTCTCTCACCACTAACCGCATTTAACAACAAACTAAAAAGAAGTATTTAGCATATTTTAATCACTTACCCAAACTAATTAAAATGGTAACTGAAAGGAAATAAGAAATACGAGAATGGAAGAAACTGTCACGGAAAGATAAACTACGCTTTCGAGCGACATGTTGAAACAATCCGTCAGTCAATCACACGTGTGATGCTACACGTTTACGTCGCCTTTTTCGCACCCTTCCTGGTATTTCCAGGAAATGAGTTTTATCCATTTAATTTTTCGCTGTTATTTTTAAACGTAAAACTAAACTTTGTATTTGCTACAAAGAGCAAGACAAACATGGTACGTTTGTATTATTTGTGCATACATTTCACGTCTTCGTGATTCGAAATTACACATCGCTGAAAACGGCAAACATCGCACACCGCATATTTCTATTTGTTTTCATCGGTTTCATGCGCCGACGCATCCAATCGTGCGACTCTCGGCGACTCCTTCGCGCGGCACGGCGCAGGCGTTCATCATTCATTGCCTCATGAATTTCCCACCTGGTTTCTTCATGCGCGGTAGATAGAGTAGGCTGCTACAAATTGCCAGAGCGCGTCAGGTAGGCGGAATGTGTAGTGACGCACGATTTGTAGGCATGTGAGCGTGAGTATGTTTGCGCATATCGGAAAATCCTCCTTTAGACGCGCGTCGCCTTGGAATATTCAAGATGATGCGTGGGGCGTCACGAAGCTTTCGTCGTGGCCTCGTTGTAATAACGGTTTTATCTCACGAAACACTCACGTCACATTTTTGTAAATTTTAATTTTAACTTTCTTATTAAACATAAGATAATAATTGCTCTATTTTTGATGTGAAATTTAGAGTTGAGACAAAATTCTGTTTAATTTCGTGGTTTATACTTAAATAGCGCCCTCAATCTTCGAGCTCGCTTCACATAACGCAAACATCTTTCACACTTCTACGCGTTTTGATTGCAAGCTCACGCCGATGCGAAGTAGACATGTCATATCCTAGGAAAATCCGTGCCACGTGCAGGTAACAATTTATAAACGATATCATGACACATATACCGTAATGGGGTGCGAGCGATCGTCAGTAAAGCTACACGGCAAGGAAATGAAAAAAATCCGCATAATTATCCATTGTTTACATTTTGCGCCGTACGCTGCAGTGCGCGGCTTTTATTGATTTCCCCTCCGCAGATATTATCCCATTAACGGACAAAGGGCGGGGACGCAACACGCTAATCCTTGTCGCGGCGCGGCACGGCGGGTGGTGGGCACGCGGACGGCTTATTGTTTAGCCTAGTTAATTATCCTGCGTGCGGCAGCAGCAGCAATCGACCCGGCCACACGGCCCACCGCATGGCGATGACGACCCACGCCACCCGACCAACTTCTTCTTGCCGGCAGCACAAGGCGTTTGCCGCCGAACAAATGTCATCCTAATAACCGGAATAGGGATTAATATCGATCCGCGTACATTTCTAATTAAGTTCAAATTGCCCCATCATCGGTGGAAGTATTTAAGGTGCTATTATTACAGCCCTTGCCTCGCATGTTCAAACTGTAAAGTGCACATGCACTGGCTGTGCATTCGAAATCAGCAATCATCATCAAGAGACTGGCCCCGCACTAATCGATTGATTGTTTCAGGTTGCTGGAACGCAAACACACAACACCAGGCCCATCATTTGCCATCATTCAACTGCAACCTAAAGGTAATGCTCTCAATTACTACGCGTTAATGGATAACATTCCTTATTTGTGCGCCACGGAAAGACAAACAATAAATTTTGACGTATACGTATACGTAATGCGAATTGAATTAGTAATCGTTTGCTTTTCATTAAAACAATTAATTAGACGCAAAATAAATGTTGATAATGTCTTCCTGTGGCGCTGCGTTGGCGTCGCCGGAAAACTTTGGCTCAAAAACCACGGCGGTAAAACAATACGCGGGCGGCAGTGGAGCAAATCCATTAGGTTTTCGGAGACGGCACAAAAGTTATGCACGAGTTTGGCACCGCGGCGGCGGGCGCCGGCGTGAGAGATAAACTTGATAAATTCGCATCGGTCCTTGACGGAATCTGAATAGGTATATCATATCACTCCGTCGGCGCTTATTGTTTTAAAACCCGGGGAATTTCAATTTGCGTCGTTTCCGAGCAATGAATGACTGACGACCGACGGCGTCGCAACGTCGAAGATCCCGCGCAGTTGTAAAGATATTGCCATACCCTAGGTTATGGTATAAACACGCACAGCGCGGACGCAGCGCTTGTGTGTCATAAAGCATTTTAATTGTTTAGTTTGAAGCGAGCGGACCACCGCACGGTTGCTTCGGCTGCGGTTTTATGCGCAAAGCGCGCAAAGTCGAAGACGCTTAATCCCGACCGTCCGAGTATCCTTCGGGCCGCGCAGTACGAATTTCCTATTCTACTTTAATGCGCAGCGCTGTCGGGCAGCCTTGGAGCGGAGAGCGCAAGGACCACACACAACTTTGGCCACACTCACACTCGTCCTTCGTGCTGGCGGGCGCTAGCGTTTGGGTTTTCGGGTTTGGGGACGGAAACTTTGTGTGCGATGCGAAACTGTAAGTTTAAAGTTCAACTTTTAAGGACGCTAGCAAATGCAAATGTGGTGTGGGGGGTGGGCGAGGGGTAGGGTATGGTGCGGTCGACAGCGCCAAAGAGCTTTTGTTCTCGGCAAAACATAAAAGAATAACGGTTATAAAATGAAGTTGTCCGAGCGCAACATGAAATTAACTCTATCGCGTACACATGCGGTAATTATAATAAATATGAGCGCGGTTTGCGGTTGTAACGATGTTTTAATACGTGCCACAAAGACATTATCAGTTCTTTTTTGTACGATTTTAGTTTGCAATGAATTGCGAAGCAAGGGTTTTGCCATTATAGAAATGCGATAAAATTTTTATAGTATTACACGAGGTCGGTCCGCGCGCATATTATAATCGTTAGCGGCTGCGAAAATACCGTAATAATGCTGCTAGTGGTGGTAGCTAGCAGCATATTATCCATCGCGCAATGAATGGGGAGGGCGGCGGCGGTGTCCGCGGCGCATAAGTATAGTTCGTTGCGCGAGCACCCCCGACACTCGAGTAATCCACTTACCGATATTGCGGCGGCACGAACGTAAATACGCTTCATTGAAACGGCCGGATAACAAGGGTGCACTTTTTGTTCTTCGCGTGCGCTTAGCTCTTATTAAACGGTGCTAATCCTCCGGAGAAAAATCACTTGTGCCTCGGATGGAAATTGAATTTTCATGATTTTATTGGTAAATATTTAACAATGCAGTCGCTAAAATCAAATTTACTTGCGCTGGGCGTTTTTACGGCAATAATAACAAATAATTAAAACAAACAACGTACGGAAACATTGGTGGAAATACGCTTTTCGAAAGGCAATTCATTGATTACACAAGATGCATTTTCATTAATATGTATTGCGCATAATTGATATCGTGCGCTCGTGAAAACCCACATTGAATAATTATTAATTAATTAATAATCAAATTGGCGCCGTTGTGATGTGGGTATCGATTGCACTCTCGCATTCAGTAATTTAAATAAATAGAAGCCATCTGGGCGTTGCTATGATGATGATGGAAAGGTTGGAATATATATTTATGGTTTGAGGCTTGCCGTGCTTATCGATATTTCTGCTGATAAATTACTCGACGCGACCGCGGCAGCTGCCGATGGCGTGGCGTATTGTCCCCGCACAAATGCGCGCGGCTAATTGCAAAATTAATTGTTGGATTTGAGATTTGAAATTTGCGCGCAGATTATGGCAGTCGTGTCTATGTGTATGATGCTACGGTGACATTCATCAATGTATTTTGACTCCTCTTTTGTCTGTCTCTGCATACGAATGATAATTATTAATTGTTTCGAATGCATCACTTTCAATCAATTCTCCACACTGGGGCGCGATTTTGCCGCCGTCACCATTAATGAACGTTCACTTTATCCGCATGCAAATGATTTTTACCGCTTGTTCATCGAACGGCAATAATTTCTAATTTTGTTTGATTTGCTCGGCGTGCAAAAGGCTAATTGCACTGCACGCGTATGCATGTATAAATTACCGACAATTAGTGCGCTACCAACTGCACACGAGTACTCGCGTTGAATTTGAAACATTGCAATACGCAAATGTAATTTGTGAAATTGGAAGAAGTACAATTCAATTCAATTATTGGTTATAACAATGGCAGGAGTAATTATTTTAACAAACTAGCTGCGCTAGCATTTGGCATACGGTTTTCTTGGAAACACTCTCGCCAGTTTGCTTTTGTCATCGTCTCCCATCGAAGGAAAGCGCACGAGCATTGCTTCCTTTCATCTTTTCGAACTCTCGCAGCCGAGCCGGCCGGCTAGCTGCTAAAACCGTATTTGAATTGCATTATTTTCGTCCTTCGAGTTTACTTACGGCCGCATTACGTACGCTGCTTGTACTCGCGCTCGACGGACGACGGCTCTTCTCTTGGCCTCCACGGCAAATGCAATGCAAAAGGCGGCGACGACACATATCGAAGGATAAAATATGCGCATACGTTTTCGGCGTGCTGCTCTTTCGACGTTTCTTCTATTATGTGTGCGCCCGCCTGCCTGCCTGTGCAACCCCGAGGCGTTCTTATACTTACGCTGTCAGCAACCATATCCTGCTGTCGTCGATGGTGGTGCATCGGCATTATCCAGTGCGCTCAAAGCAAAAAAATGTATGTCCTGGGCTGTGTGTGATACACAAATTCACTTTCCCATTTCTGCTTTCGTTCTTCTCTCTTCTAACGGACTGCGGACTCCTTCCTGCATTGGTGGCGGTTTTTGATGTTGGATTCCATTTCGTCTTTGCTATTCCCTCCCCCCTAACCATCCGAAGAGTGGCAGAGTAGTAGAGTAGCGATTTGATGATGGGTTTCCGAAGGGCGGCCAAAGAGGTTGCTGCTGTCCGTCTTCTTCGGCTTGCTCCCGGGCTTGTTTGCCTACAAACAAGCTTTTAAATATGCAAAATTGCCGGTCGGCCCGGAAAGAGGGTCCTCCGACGACCTTTAACTCTCGCCGCCCACCTGGCTCGACCTATCGACAAGCAACCAGCCAGCTTCTTATAATGCGGGCGCGTATTTGTAAAGTGGCGGTTTTACTTTAACGCGCCTTCGCTATTCATAGAATTTTGATACTACTCGTACATCATTCAAATAGTGCGGCGAAGGAGTGCGCGACTGAGTATATTGAGTGTTGCCGGCAATGGCAAAACGGGCGCACGCCAAAATTCATCGACAATGAAATTTTATGGATTTTTAAAAAGGGTATTTTAAACGCGCATGGCTTGACGCTTATGCGCTCTAGCATTTCCGAGCTGTTGGCCTAGTATACTACTAGCTTGCGCTTAAGTGGCTCCATTGCTGCAGGAAAACGGGCGGCGCGAGTGCATTTATCCTATAAAAGTTTGCGACGACCGGCAAAGCGTTAGCGTCTCGGCTAGTTTATTTCAACACATAATAACAAACTGGCGCGAGCGCGTGCGCGCGCGATGCACTTAGTTTGCAACCGTCCCTCCCGCACGTACGTATTATCAAATCCCGTTACGAAAACGTCCTTGCGAGCTCCTCAACTATTATGACAATCTATATTCAGTGTTTATGAAACGGAAACTTTTCCGCCCATCCGCTCCTTGAGGAAATTTGGATTTAGCACGATTTAGAGAACATCAGGTATATTATTCGTAGGGCTCTTATATTCTTTGGTCTCGATGCGAAATGAAGGGGGACTCGTCGAAGGACCTTGGTGAAATATACACGAAATATACGATTCGATTCTCGTGGGGCATTCCATCTGCTCGTCGTGGACCCTTTTCCCACACATACTTTATGCGCTCCTCCCGTTCGCATCAGCGCGCGAATTTCGGACGAAAAGCCACACGTTGGAGGAGAAGGCGTGCATAGGCAAACGAAGGCTGTTTGTACAGTTATGGCGGTCGCCTCCTTGCTGGAGACGAGGCCGACGCGTGTGCGACACTCCAAATAGATGTGCATGCAGGACTCTACTCTACCCTACCCTGCCTGTGCACTATGCCCTGGTAACCAAAACGTAAATCACGACTGCTAGCGACGCACTCTCCTTGGGGTCTCGCCCGCGCACAACAACCGCATTTATAGTCGGCGGCGGGCGGCACCACACGCATGCCTCGAATTTCCTTTGGACTTTGACGATGTCGTCGGTGCGGGCCACGACCACGGCTTTTGTTGTACCGAAGAGGTTGAGAGGAGACGATGTAGAATTGAATAGGCCCAACCAACGCTGAGCTGAAGATTGGGTTGGGGCGGTCTTTGAGCTGCTCGTAATTCCCATGTAGGTATAAGTGGTCGTTCACGTCACAAGGATTCCATTTGCTCACGCTGAAGCCAGCAGTCATTTCCAGTACTTACTTAATTAATATCGACTCAGGACTTTTGAATCCATACTCATCATATTCGAGGATAAATTGATTATTTTCCTAGGTGTTCAACCGAAAGTGTTTTATGCGCAGTCATTTTCTCACGACCCCGCAAAGTAACTATAAACCAAACAAATGTCGAGTGTTCATCATTAAGTAGCGTGCACAAAAGGCGCCGCGCGCGCTTGATAAAGCGCGGTTTAGATGATGCGGTATTACAATATTTTTTTCTCGTCGCCAGCCAGGTGGGCGGCAGATAGAGACAGGCCGCTGTATACACCGCCACACATACACAGCCTGTGGAAAATTATAAATGGTATGCGCTTTGCGATGCCGCGCCACCGACGCGACGTTGCCGTCGGCGATATAAATGAAGGACGATAATGTCCGCGAATAAATTCCCATATATGCTGCGGCGACACGGCCGCGGTGCGGGCTTCTAAAAGGATTTTCATACTTACGCCGCGGTGGTTGGCTGAGAGCGCGGCAGCAGGAAAAGCGCGAAGAAAATCGTCGTAAGTAGGCGGGAATGCGGTGCGGTTGAATGGAATTGTTCCGCGCGCTGATATTACCAGATATGCTTTTTGTTCGACTTTTGCGTCGGTGGCAGTGGTGGAAAGCGATCGTAAAACAACAAAAACTCATTGTCAGTCGAGTTGATAAAAAGTAACCCAGTGGGTTTTTATTCTACCCAGTGAGATTTAGAAATTGAGTTGAAATCCTGTCATCTGTTATGACCTTGACGGAAAAGCTTTGATTCGAATTTAATTACATTTCACCAGCGGTTTTTCATGGTCAATAAATCATGCGCGAACAATGCGGCAAACATTACACGACCATCGCGTGTGATGCATTCTTTCTAACGATGCCAATAAGTAATAACTGGGTGGCTCTGGGGGCGCAATTGCTGAAATAGAAAAGCACGAAATCACTTGCACGTGCTGTAAGGACCTCCCTGCCCGCCAATTACGAGTTGTCGTCAACGCTACATCGTACATCATTGGTATACATTATTGGCTGTTGTTGCATTCGGTGCCTCTAATATTATTTCGGTGGGTTTTGCGCAATTTGTGCATAATAGGAAGTCGCGGCATTAGCATCTCGGTTACACAAACACACATCGCAACGGAACGGAGCGCATAGTAGAGTCATTACGATTAATGCATTCGCGGCGGGCAACAACAATAAAGCGCATGCGATTCGCAGATTTATAATGGACGCAAGTTTGCATTGTATGCGGGCGAGCGGGGGTGGTTTTTCTTTCTCGGATTTTCTTCCGCGCGCCGCGCACAGCGTGAGTGTCACAGGCGCCACGTGCCATCAATAAACTATCCGAGTGTGGGCACTTTTTCCGCCACCGCTCACCTCATTACGTATGCTGTGCGAATGCAGACGTGCGGCGCGGAGCGGCCCATGCCGATGTGGGAGTCGTTTTTGCATGCACTCACTCTTCGGAGGCCACCCCATCTCCCGTACGACGGGGGGTAGGTCTCTAGGTGCAATCTTGAGGTACATAGCATTTGAATGAAATTTAGGTCATCGCTCGATTCGGTTTCGTGTGTATGTATACGCTGCTGCGTACTTGCTGATTCGCATGATTAATCACAAAAGACTGGAATTCGCTATTATCCCTCGGCACGGCGGGGGTGTGTATGCGCGAAAGAAGTGCGCAGCGAAGGTGAATGGAAAATAAGCGGAGCATCATTGTCGGGGCACGTCGAAAAATTGAAACGCAAGAATGTGCCACCAAGTGGAGGAGGTGGGCAAATTGCGCGTCGCGGAAATAAAGGACTTTTAATTGCTGCATTAGTTTATTGCTCCAGCCGAAGGAGATGGCATTAATCTTTGGCATTTGCTCTTGGGCATCTATATGACCTTGTATTGTGTATGCGCTGTGTAAGGGGCATCATCGACAAAAGGACATTAGTGCCTGCTTTTTGCTCAAAAAGCATTAACAGTGTACTTGGAGCGCTGGAGGAGCGCGCGAACAATACGCTATATATCTTTAACTTTCTGTTCTCTGCGCGCGCGCCTGTCCGAGAGAGAATTTAATAAACTCCTAAAAATACCAAACAGCATTCAATTTAAATAGACAGAAGGATTGGTAGCTTTCAACTTTTTTTTGCGGCCGCGCGCTTTTATTCGCCGAGGAACTTTTTTGACGCGCCAGAATCAAAAGTTTCGGTGCACATCGTCAATCTGGAGCCGTCAGGGAAGGGCGGAAGAAAGCTACATCTTCATAAAAGCCACCGCAGCATCTATCTGCGCCCGCGCATTTGAATGCGGCCGACAAAGCCGACCGCAAAATAAACACGCAAATACGTTTTGATAATAATTTGCGATAACATTTGCGGGCGGCGGTGGCGGGAGCGGTGGCGCAGGCACATCGGTAAGCGTTCGCTGGCGAAAAAAAAACTTTGTTTATCGCGTAACAAAGCCTGTGCCGCTGCCGCCACCGTAGCCGTTAACAAAGAGAGAGTGGTGTAGCGAGGCGGCGCCGGCGGTTTTAGATTTCTTTTACTTGGTCTTACTTTTCTATATTTGCCTTTTTGCTTTGAGGCCGGCGCCACAGCTGCTACGCTCGTTTGCTCATACTTGCGAGGGTGTGCTACATCTTCTTCTTTCTTCTTCTCTGATTTTTTTATTATTTCTTTGATTCATTTATATATTTCTGCGTTGCGCTCGCGCTTTTTCCGGAAAGAAAATCGTAACGATACAAATAACTACACGAGACATGCGTGCACGTGAAAGCCAAAATTGCGTGCGCGTCTCTTTATGGAGTGGGTAGCGTTTGCGATGTGTCAAGGATAACATTTGCCGGCGGGGTATTTAAAGCGGGCGAAACCAATGAAGGTGAAGTTTTGTTGGGGAAATGGCTTTGATATTTCTTTTATCAATTATTTTTTCTTCCTTGTACGAGTATCTTACGTTTCTAGTCGAATACGGCAAATGTAACAACTGCAATAATTATTTAACAAGCATTTAACTATTACCAATACGTTTCCTGACCAAACCGCTTTCGTGTTGGATGAAAGTTGTTACAATCGCTGACCGGGCGGTGCCGAGGCGTAAATATAAGCTTTCACTACCACTCGAAAATCACTTTGGTTTCATCCATCCGAATTTAACAACTTTTAACAACTTTGACCCATATTCATTACTTTCTGCCCGGAGTTGTACCAAATCATATATTTAAATAGAATTCATTCTTGTATTTGTTCGAGTTGATATTTTAGTGAAAAATTTATTACGAATGTTTTGTTTCTTATTTACATACATTTATTGTAATATTGTGTTGTAAATGTAATATTTTGGGTTAGGAATTTGAGGGCGCCAACGAATAATAGGATAATACACAATCCAATTGAACTACAATCGTACATTTGTTGCTCTTTTCCAGTAGGATATCAAAAAAACGTCAAAAGCAATTCTTTACTTTACCACTCCTAAAATTATAAATATTTTAGCCTTTTTTTAGTGTATCCATACCATCGTCATCTATTGAAATAAATATGAGCATAAAACTGCGAAAGCGTGCTTTACAACTATAATCTTGTTAGTAACTTCCCCTTCGCTTCGATCTCGTTACTCAATTCACCCCGGTGCCATCCGCGGCTTATTAAATACAAAACCACGTTTTCACATCCATCCATAAATTATTATTATATCATAAAAATCATAAATACAGTGATGTCGGCGAGGGCGAGGAGGATTGCATGGAGCAATGCGTGCCACTGGATAGAAGGATCGTAAAATTTTCCAGCGCGGGGGAGGAAAAAATATTTTACGTTAGAAAGCCACACCAACACAACCACCCAAGCGTGACGCGGCGGGAGAAATGAGTATGAGTCGAGATTAACGACGAGAGTCATTCGCCTGCGTATGGGCCGTGTGTCCCTTTTTCGAAATCGAATAAAAAACAGCAGAAGACGTTTTCGCGTTTCCGCGTTTCCATCATCTTCCTGGCTGCCGCGCGTGCGGGGGTTAGGTAGAGTGAGATCTTTTTACTTACGATCACATGCGTGCGTGTATGCATGAGCCCTTTTTACATACGATCACGTGACCAGCCACCGCGCCGGCAGCGGGCCGAGCCCTGGCCCATGAACTATGCATGAAAATATCATTTCTGGCCGGTATAAATCCTGGCGCTGGTTCTCGCGGATGAATCTACAACGAATTGGCCCTCGGGCTTGTACATACATACATTTCACGCATGTAGTTTGGGTATATTTTGCGATTCATATACGTGCGCCGAATGGAAAAGAAACGCGCAATGGTGGGAAAGAACGCAAAGAAGAAATGAAATATTATATCACGGAATGTGTGTGCTGGCTCGCCGGTTGGGGGACTAGAGAGCATCATCATCCACCAAGTGTTCGCAATTGTTAAATAATGAAAAATCGTTGATTATTAAGCGCGTCGATCCGTGTTTGTGGCGGGTGGGTATTAGTTTAAGCAGCTATCGTGTCGGGTGACCCCATGACCTATACGCTGTTGACCTCGGCGGTGGGATTTTTTGTTTTGAAAAATTTATAACGCTTTTTGCGTGCTCACGCACACAATAACTGTAACCCGAAAGGGTTGTTGCTACGGTTACATAAGTGAAATATCGACTGTGAGAGGCGGTGGGAGCTCGGTGTATGCGTGAGTATGGTCGTGCCCTAATCGCCATTATAATCACGTGATCCTCAGATTTATGAAAACGATAAATCAAACGCACGTTATACGACGAGTTTATTTCGAAGGACGACAGTTCTCTGGCTCGCCTCGATATATCCCTGCCTGGCAAATGGCAATAAGCTCATAACGTGATTTGTTTTCCTTTTTTTTGTTCTTGTGTTTTTATTTGCATTCTTGATTGGTAAAATTTTAAAATAAATCTATTAATTCGCGTGAAATATTAATAATTTTCACAACCATGATTAAAATTGGTAGTGCTAGACTTTCATTATTTCCGGCAATTGCAAATTGTAATTAATTGTCAATTACCTACAAAAGTGATCGTTGATTTTGGCAATTTCAATACGATACCATTAATTTGAGGCAGCATTGTGGCGTTTAAATAAAATATACGCAAAGGTGGCGGTCGCCATCCAATAAACTATTCGAAACAATATAAATGTTGCCGTGAGCGCACTTTATCGTTGGTGTGCCCGGCGCCTCCACAGTAGCTTGCCATGGTTACGTAAGAGAGATGCCGCGCCGTACGCCGCAGACGTTCCTCCTGTAATGCTACTATACGAGCAACTTAAATGTTTACGAAATAAATAGACGTGGGACATATTCTTTTCGCCGAACGCTTCTCAGAACGGCGGCTTGTTTGCCTTCTTTATTATACGAGTACAGCATCCGGGGCGCTTTTGGTCGAGTGTTGGGTGGGCATTATTAAAAGCCCTCCGCTCGCTTTTTACAACAATTCTATTCGCATGCGCAATATGAAATGTCGTTGCACGTTGATGATGGTTGATGATTGCGGATAAAGTCATGCGATTATGCGACGTAATCCGGAAATCAAAGTTGCGCGCAGTAGTTGTCAATTTGCCTCATCGATTTTTGCGTTCGCAAGCACCATACGGATGCGCATAATCCCGAAATGAGCACGTCGCGCTGTTTTCCATCCACCCACCACCCCCACGTACGCGCTTATTTCGTATATTGCTGATTCAGTCGATTTTTGCAAGCGCGTGGGCACAATTTTATGAAATTGTACACACGAGTCGCTCCAGTTTGGTAAACACGCCAACCAGCTAGGCCATTTAAAGCAACGACCGCGCCGCGTGTTGTTGCGAGGAAAGCAGAAAAAAAACACACACATCTCGGATAAGCATCGCGCAAAATGAAATCTCCATGTCGCGCGCGCGATGTCGTTAGCGCTCGCATATATTTTTTACACGCCATATTGTTTGCTGCTGTGCTCGATAATGAGATGAGGAGTGGGATGGCGAAAAAACGAGTCATATTACAAACCGGAAATAATCCATGGTTTCGGTAATTGTAAATTGATAATATTATCCTCGTCCCAGCGCACATTCTGCATCGTGATCGAATTGGATTTCTTTGCGCCATGAATACCTACGTGGAAAGGTGTTGGCCGCGTTACGAGCGCAATCAATCTCTCTCCGCCGACTTGTTCTTGTACGTTCTTTGGTTCGTGTGCTCTTCTTTTCATTTTCCTTGTTAGTCTTCTTCATTTTTAGTTGCTTCATTTCTTCTCACGCGCAGCTGAACGAAGGGTGGAACGAGCGTGGGGTTGCAGTGTTTTATTTCCATGTAGATGCACGTGCGCACCACCTATCTATTACGCCAT